>SSBO01000013.1:1936152-1980252 GCA_005281725.1 Wuchereria bancrofti | reverse complement strand
TAATAATAATAATAAATTAATTATTTAAAAATTAGAACGTGATCATTTCTTCGAAAATAATACTTTTAATTACGAATTATTTCATAAAAACTGAAAATTATCAAAATACTACTAATCATTTAAAGGAAAAAATGAAACAACGAATAATTTATTCATATATTTTTAAATTATTTGCTCAATTTGATATAAATTTACTTGTTTCTCATATAGAAATAAACTGATAATTAATTATAAAAGAAAGAGGAAATGATTTCATTATATGGAAAAAAAAGGAAAAATGTACGAAAGTTTACGAATGAAATTTAATTAATGGAAATAAAAATTTAAGAGAATTTTTATATTTTATTACCATCGTATATATTTATGATGACAACAATATGATTAATGAAGTTATACACACATATGAAATGTTGATTGCTACTTTAAACACCTGTGTGTCACCTGATAAATGAACGTCAATAAACTTTTGTTTCATTAATAACTTACTGCTGCAATTCCGATAATTACTTTACCCTTTGCACTACACATAGGACACTATTAGAGGAATTATTGTCCTCCAGTTTAAAAGTATAAGTAGAGAGAGGGAAAGAGAAAGAGAGAGAGGGAAGGGGAGAGGAAGAAAGAGGGAAAGATATTTCCATTTTTATAATCAGTAATATCAACAAAAGACTATATATAATATTGCATTATTTATTCTTCATACAAATGTATTATTGTGAATTTAAAAAAAGAATTAAAATTGAAAAATTGTCCTATCAATGACAAATTTCAAGTTAAATTTCAAGTTAACGTTAATTTAAAGATATGAAAATTAATGTATAGATGTAATTGGTGGAAATAGAATTAGATTTTTAAAATGCTTCTAATTCTATCAAAGAATAGGAAATTTAAGAATATACGATAGCTTGTGGCCTGTTTCAAATTTTATTTGATTTTACAACTAATTGAAGGTAGTTAATGAGTTAATTAAGAATATTTACAAATAAGCAATATTTTATGGAAGCTTTTTTTTTATCACAAAAATATACGATCAAAATTAGGAAAATTACAAGAACTATACTAAAACGTAGTAAAAATTACAGCATTAAAGTTTGTTATAAATACTTATTAATTAATCTCCAAGTAAAATTATTTAGATTGGATATTATAAGAATTGCGAAAAATTATAATACTAGAAATTAGTTATAAATTGTTTATTAATCAGCCTCTAAGTAGAATTATTTAAATAAGATATTATAAGAATTATGTAAAAATTGCAATATTAAAAATTAGTTATAAAGTGCTTATTAATTATAATTAGTCCATAAGTGCCAAATTGATGATCCGATAGTGACAAGTGTAATCTAAATAATAAATACATTGTTATCAATATTTTTTAATAATATCCAAAAATATTGACTGATTTGTGACAAATTATCAAAAATTAAAAATAATTAATTATTTCCATTCATATTAATCAACAATAGATAAATCTAAACTAAACAAAATTATGCATAACAAAAATAAAATGTTAAAAATTTGCAATACTAAACAAAACAGTAATATCAGTAATAGCAACAACAAAAAAAAAATCTCATTCTTATCAAATTATTAAATATCTTGCAATTTCACTCAAAATTAGTCGTTTGTTAATTTTGAAAAATCCCTTTTTTCATTTAAGAATTCAGCAATTCTAATCCAAATTTTAACACCAAAAATGAAAAAAAACGACCTCTCAAAAATATGATTTATGTATAATTGTTAAGGAATAAAAATAAAGAAATGACTAAAACGCCATTTAGCTAACAAAAAATGAAATTCATTTATGCCACATTTTGAATCATTTAATGCATTAAATAAATAAAATTTATCTAATTTCTTTTTTTTTGAAAAAAGAATAAAAAATTAAAATATTGCAATTACTCATTCATTCAGTCATCTGAACATTTTTTTTTTTCCTTTTTTAAGTAGCAAACAACAATTAGTATATTTTTAACAACAAAAAAAAAGAAGAAAAAAGCTTTTAACAAAAATGTTACGATGCAATTGAGTTAATTAAAAAAAAAATTGAAAAAATTATGAAATAATTTTTTCCTTTAATAATTTTTTTTTGAAATAATTTTTTTTTTTCAGAAAAAAAGTCGGATGAAATTTCTGAAATAACTTTTTTTTTTCTTGCAAAATTTAATTTATTTTATGAATGAATAGAGAATGAAATATTTTAAATGAGAGAATTTTTTAAAAGAAAAAAAAAAATGATATTTTAAAGAAAATAAATGAAAAACGGAGAGGGAGGTAGACAGAGGAGGAGAGAGAAGAAAGTAAAAATTGTCGAAGAAATGATGATTAGACTTTATTGGTGTGCGCAAGCGCAACTGATGACAACTACTGGCTGTTGTATGGAGTTTTGAGAAAAGATGGGCTGTGGGCTGGACGCATTGATATGGAAGAAGTAATGTGGACAGCACCGCCTTTCTTAGTACGTTCGGACTATAATACATTTGATAGAATCTTATGCTTGTCAATTTTTTACCTTATCATTTTACGACTAATAATATATATATTTTACTGATATTATTTTAGCAATATAATTTTGCTAATATATATATTACTAATAGTTTTACCAATATTATTTTACTAATATTACTTTACTAATATTGTTTTGCTAATATATATTTTACTGATAATTTTACCAACATTAAGTTTTTTTTTTTGTTAATTATTAATGCATAAAATTTTTGATAATAATATCATTAACGTTATATATAAAAATAAAATAAAAAATTTTTCATCCCAAGGTTCGTTTTTTATTTTAGTCTACAATTATTAATTTTCATTATGATGCCGCCATAATTTAGATGAAATGGTTAATATTTATCAGATTCAGATCTGTTTGGCTTATTTTAAAGGATAATCCTCAATTTGTTGAATGATTTCAAGAAATTAGCAGTAAAATATTTAAGAAAAAAAGAAGTTTTCCTATGATTAAAATGGTTATAAGCATTTATTTATTTATTTGTTATGATCATAAGCAAATTTTTAAACCTTCATTAAACTAATTATAAAATAAGAAACAAAGTAAGCTTCCCTCATCAAAAAAATGAACAATAAAAAATAAATGAATTTAAAATGTGGATCGAATAATGTGTTGTATCATTTCGGTAACTTCAAAAAATTTGACATTTCCAAAAAAAAAAAGAGCCTTAAGAAATCCATATTCAAGCACAAATACAATTAGCAGATAGTTTTTAAAAAAGCAGAAAAAAGAGAAAAAAGACTTCCTTGAAGGACATCAATTTCAATACCATCAAATCGCTGATCGTTTTGTAATGCCTTTTTTCTTAAATTAAAGAATAAAATAAAACTGAAAATGATTTTTTGTGATATAATTAAATTTATTCTTAATTAGATTAAAGGTTATTTTGGGGTCATATGATATGATAACATTTTAGCTATAAATAAACTCATTTTAAAGATGAAATAAAAAAACCAGCAGAATATAGAAAAATCACGAGAGAATAAAAAAATTATAATAATTAATAAATCACAGCATGCATTCCCCTTTTCTTGCAGGCATCGCTACAACACTGTAAATCATAATGACCGATTACGTAATTACGTTTACGAGTCCCACTAAATGTTTTTTTCTTCTCTCTCTCTCTAATTCTGTAAAATCATTGTTATCTGATATAAAATTAAAAAACTACTAGAGAAATTTATAAAAAATTCAAATACTATATATGGACATAATTTAAATTAATCAGTCAAAAATCGTGAATTTTTCCTAGGAATTTGTTAATTAATTAAACTAGTTAATTAAATGATTAACTAATTATTTTAAAATGATTAATCAATCACTTAACACAAACTCTTANNNNTTATAAAAAATTCAAATACTATATATGGACATAATTTAAATTAATCAGTCAAAAATCGTGAATTTTTCCTAGGAATTTGTTAATTAATTAAACTAGTTAATTAAATGATTAACTAATTATTTTAAAATGATTAATCAATCACTTAACACAAACTCTTATCAATCGTTAATAATAATTCCTTTTTAATTCTACACAATTTTCTTTTTTAATAATAAAAACTTTTTTTTTAAATTAATAATTAATCCTGCTTTACATATGCTCCTTATCATATTATAATACAAATATAATACCTTATCATTGAAAATGTTATCACTGAAGAAATGTCAATTATTAAATTTATTTCTAGAAATGATAGTTTAACTATAAATTTTTATGCTATTATGCCATAAATTCAATACATTTCTAACTCAAATCTGTTGTTTTTTCCTTAACCTTTATCATATTATCATCTGTTGTTTACATAAACAATTTGAGAAATTTCATCTTTTCATAGATAAAAATCTTTATACCAGTTCCTTCCCCGAGGAATTAGTAATACAGCATCATAACAAGCTTGAAGATACTTTCCATTATTTCAACTAGTTTATTGTTGTTAAAAATAAATAATAACATACATGCTTATGTGTTTACTTACTTTTTTTTTTTGTTTATTTGTATATTTAGAATTTAGAATGTATTTAGAATGTAAAAATATTTGTAACAAAAATTAATTAATATTTTTCTTGCAATAATTTATGTATATTTTGTAAAAAAGATTTTTCTTTTTTCAATTAAATAAATTTGAAAAGTTTGAGAAAAAACGAAAAAAGACGAAATTTAATTTCTTTATAAATAATAAATGAAAATTTTATTTCGTTCCTTATTATTTACGATTGTAGTAAATAAGTAAGCAAAGAAAAAAAAAGGAAAAAAGTGTCTTTCATTATTATAATCAAAGAAGAATTTTACTATTGAAATAGTCTCGTTTATCATTTTATAATAATAATAATGCAAAAAGTTAAACTTATTGAATAAATGTCTTATTTGCTATCCAAAAAAAAGAAAAGAAAATTGCTAACACTTATGATTTTAATAAAATAAACAATAATGAAAAATTTCTTTCATACCATATGATCATATTATTTTAATAATAAATTTAGATTTAAACAATAAGTTTACATTTTTTTGATTGATCAAAGAAACTATATAATACGAAATTTCTTTCATAATAATTATCATTGCAAAATATTTCACTATTTATTGAATATAAATTGTTTGGTTTGAAGAAAAAAAATTTATTTTTCCTTAATATTTTTAAAATTTTTCAAAAAAAAAATACAAATCACAGTTTAAAAAACTGGTGGATAAAACATATTACTAATGGATTCGAAATAGAATTTTAGTGAAATTGGAATTTTAATGTAAAACCTGAGAGGATGAAAATGAAGAAAGGAATGTGTATTCATTCATATATGCTCATAATAAGCTATGAATAAAATTTCATGTTGAATATGAATGAAATAATTATATAGAAAAAAGTTCATTTTTACAAATTTGAGAATTTTATTTGAATTCCATAGCTTCATCAAAAAAAAAAAATCTCGAATGGATAGTAATAAATTAATTAATCAGTATTCTAATTTTAAAATTAAGATAGAATTCACAATGATGCATTACAAATATTTTATGTTAAATGCTTTCAATTAGAAATCCAATCATCAAGTTTCATTGAAATTTAACAGCAAACAATTTCAATTTCAAATTAATAAAAATATCGCTGAACCATTAACGATAATTTTTTGCATAGTAATAATTTTAACAAATTTCAGAAAAATTAAAGGATAACACATCAATTTCTCAAAGAAACAAATCATTCGTCTATTTTATGAATAGTAATTGTTGAATTTCTCAAACTATCATTTTCATCGAAAAATTTTATCCATAATCGATAATAAAATTAAAAATTATCGATGCTGTAAACGTTATTTTAATAATTTTAATTGCAAAAAACAATTCAAAATTAAAATAACAATATGTTTGTTTGCAAAATAGAAATAAAATAATGTAAAAAGTTACTTCTATTAACAATTATTTTATTATCAGTGATTATTCAAAAAATGCTAAATAGAACAGCAAAATATTTTGCTGAATTCTCATATCAGATGTATGAATAATGACTATTATAAATATAACATTTCTAATTTTGCTACAAATTATGTCACTAATGTCACCTAAAAATTTCCCGCAGGCAAGCATTTTTAATTTTACAACAACTGATGCAATTTAACAAATATTTATTACTAATAATTCTTTATTCTAGAAATGATATGATAAAACTTATAAATCTGATATTCAATCTGATATGAGAAGACTTAACAATTTGATAATTGAAAAACATTTTTGATAATAATATTATAAAAGCTAAAAAACGAACACTTATTAAAGAACAATATTTTACAATAAAATAATATTTGAACGATCATTTTAGGTATTTATTTTTTCCATTTCATTAAAAATTACTTTTTAAAAATTAAATAGTTTTACATTTTAGGAATTATTCCATAAATTATTAATTTAATAAATTCGTAAAAGAAATGAAATGATTAGTTTTTTTATCAAATTAAAATTTTTATGACAAAGCTACCAAGTATAAAATTTAATTAACTATAAAACGCTTGAAAATATATCTTATTAAAAAAAAAGGAAAAAAAAGGAAATGACAAAAATGACAAACAACTTTGATTTCTTTTCTTTTTTTTTGAAGTGACCAAATTACTGATCCAAGAATGAGTGAATTTAAAAAATTGATCGAATATGATATTAAAGTAAACAATATGAACATTTCGAATATATTTGTTTGAATAATGATTCCATCTGCACAAATATAATATCTATTTAATTTAATACATTATGGCAGAGCAATGAAATGAAATTTTTGGTTATGTTTAATTTATTTAAAAAAAAAATTGGTAAGATAAGTTAAAACAATGTTTTATTGGTATATCTTTTTGCATAGTTTATTTACTAATTCGATTGAATAATTTTTAATCTGTATCAATGATTAATGTTTTCATTTGATATGTTATTACGTGCAATTAATTCATTCATTCATTTATTTTAGAACTTTTGACATAAAGAATTTGGAGGAACTAAATGATAAGTTAGAACTAAATGATAAATTAAAATTAATCATTTAAAATAACTCATTTCGAGTAAAGCAAACATTCGAAAAAAAAAGAAAAGAAATGAGAAGTGATATAAATGACGAGAATGTAAAAAAGAAAGAAAAAGGATCTGAGTTAAAATAAAAGAAAAAAATAACGAAAAAATTAATAACAATATTAAATAGTAAACAAAAATGATAATACTGGTTACTAAATCCAAAAATTAATGAATAAATTAATTTATTATAAGAATGCATCTTTTTTTGTCACTATTTCCAAAAAAAGCAATTATTAAATTACATTTAAAAACTAGAATTTATTTATAATTTCAAACAAAGTTTTCTTTTCTTGATGCAAATATTCATAGAAATATTTATTTGTTTATTAAAAAAAAAGCACGGATAATAAAGAAGAAAGAGAAAAACGAAAAGAAAGGTGGAACGGTAATTTTGCGTCTCTTTTTTTTTGCATAAGTAATATAGAAATGTGCTAGTGAAAAAGCTTATCAGAAAAGGCTAAATTTTTGAAATATATACATGGAATGATAAATGAAAGCAATGTGTTTTGGTAAAATGTCTTAGCCCTCCTCAAAATGAGCCTAGTAGTCGAGAAAAACTAAAAACTTGGCAGTCATCAGGACTAGTAGTCTTTCATTTGATTGGCCTTTTCATTTCAAAAGTGATTGTTATATTTGCATGCATATTTAGTGTCCAATAATGCAGTGAATATTTTTGAATTGAAGTTTATATTTTACAAAAAAAAGAAAGCAAAATGACAGCATACTTAGACCTTTCTTTTTTTGCTTTAAATAAAAATAATAAGTAAGAAAAAAATTGAGACAAATTCGTCATTTAACAACAAATTTCCACTTAAAATAAAAGCAATCCATAACTATAGTATTTTATTTTATCATTTTAATTTAATTTTATATCTTTAATATTTTTATTTTCTTACTCTCTAATCTTTTTTTTCTTGTATTTTTAATAGCCAATTTAAGTTAAATCAGATAATAAATCGGACATGAATGTTAGAAAAATATTTTAAGAAAATTAATTAATTAATCGAAAAATTTTTTTATATTATATTTTATGATGAAAAATAGCTTGATAAGGACGATAAGAAAGGATTGATTAAAATGAATGGAATGAATGCAGTTTGATAGAATTTATCGATATTTTAATTAGAAACTAGCAAATAGATACTGATAATAATAGCTAATATCACCATCGACCAGAAAATTTATTTTAACTAAAAGTCATAAATAACTTTTATGGATTAGTAAACTGATCCTTTTGTGATGCTAAATGATTTAGCAAATGACTAAATTGATTATATATTAAAGTATAGAGAAATGCATTCTTAATTATTTCACATCAGAAATATTAGTAAAATTATTGAGTTTTATGACAATATAAATGCTAAAAAAATGTTTTAAAAAAATTAATTAAAATATTTATGATTAGTAAATAGTTTGATAGAGGTGATAAGAAAACTCACAAAGCATTATTAAATTGTTTATTGCAAAAGATATTTATAAGTTTGAATTAAATATGACATGAAATTCTCTATTTTTTGAGTTTAATAGAATTAATATATTTAAAAAAAAGCTTCGCAGCAACTGAAAGAGGAAAAAAATTGATCAAAAAAAATTTTACATTTCTTTTAAAAGAAAAAAACAGAATCATTAATGAGTAAATTTCTTTCATTTATTGCTTTTTTTTCTTTTTTTGGTTTTTTCCAAATAATTTTATTAGATTTATATGAGAGAAAATTATCAGTTAATGAAATCTTTGCTTTTTTTTTATGATTTGTAGCCTCCAGTAGTAGTTTTTTCTTAAAGATGAAAATAATGATAAGTTTCAAATTTTTATAATCTTATCCAAAATTTCAATCACAAATTCTAAAAAAAAAAGAACAAAAAAAAGAAATTCACTCGAAAAATTATAAATTATCACTGAAGATAAGATTTAAACTAATGATAAGAGAAAGAAAATATTTCAAAATTAAGCAATTGAACTATTGCATTTAACTAGCAATCATAAAACATGAAAAAGTTGAAATAGAGTTCTCTTTAGACTAATCCAAATAATAAAATTATGAAGTATTATCATACTGACAAGAAAACAATGATAATATATATGTAACAAAACAAAAAACTGTAATTAGTAAAAATAAATTAGTAAAACTATTAAAATGAAAAACTGTCCTCTTACATTATAATTAAATTACAACAAATTTTGCATGCGTAAAAACACGTTTGATAACGTTTGAATATTTTGACCTTAATCCAGTCTTCAGCCTTGATCTTGTTCTATCTTTAAGCATTAACTTAAAATAAGAAGTAATTTAAAACAGGAGTTATCTGATTAGAGAAGTTTTTTATGGTTAATCATTTTTAAAATTAAAATTTCATACAGCATATGCAATTTCATTTTATTGACTAAATTAATAAAAATTTTAATATCTGAATATGTTATGCAAATGAATGAAAAAGCGATAAAATGCAACAAATCAGCACATATTCACACTTGATGCATTCAACAAGTGATAATACGGTATTTTTTGAATTTATTTAATTAGAAAAGTTTTGCTAAATTATTTACCACGTCCAATTTTCTTTATTTTACTGATTAAATTTTTTAATCGTATAGTTAGGTAAAAAAAGAATGCAGCAATACAGAGATTAATTAAGTGCCGATATTAGCGCTTTCATTAGAATATGCTATTGCAAAATATCTATGAGAAATTAGTGTTAAATTAATTTAGCTTTGATAAAGTTTAAATTTTTATTTGTAAAATTTTATCATTAACCATAGTCTTTGATCTTTACAACTATTTTACAACAGACAGTGTCTTATTATCATTGATATTTTGACATTTAAATTTGAGGATCGTAAATTGCAAATGGAAATTTTAAACTTTTCAGTTTTTTTATTGATAAAAAATTGGTACAAACAATAATATTTTCAATACTTATTAAAATGATTTATTGAGCATTTTCACTTATTAAGAATAAAATATATCAAAAAAAGGCAAAAATTGTTCACTGATAAAGAATTGAATTAATAGCAGCAGCGAATTAACAAAAATTCCATCTAATTGCGCTCAGCGCTCAATATGACAGCAAAAAAAAGCGATACACTAAGATTAATTTTATTTTATTATTTTGCTTAATGTAACCTTTTTGTCTATGTTTATACATATCAAAAATATTAATATTGAAAAATTTGTAAATTTAAGAAGTAAGCTAAAACCTTTTAGAATCTTAAAAAATTATTGATGCATTTTGAATAATTCAAAAATAAAAAAATAGTTTATTGGTTTTGTATTGAGTCAAAATGTGATATAACTCAAACTGTTATTGTCACTTTGTAATAATTTTTCATTTTGTTTCTATTTTTTATCTTGTTTTTTTATCTTCTAATTTAGTGTCAGTATTCAAGTAAAATTTGGAAATATAAAATTCTTTTTCTTCGTTAAAATGTAAGAGTGATTTTGAAAAGTGATATTTTTAACAGTTCATAGATCAAATATCTTTACAAAAAAAAAAAAAAATCCTATCAATTTTTGCAAAATGATCAAAAGATTACTTGCAAAATTGATAATAAATTAAATTCCAATTTGTGTTAATTTTACAAATAAAAAATTGAAGTATTTCTTTAAATTCCTTCAAAAAATCGATTTTTAAAAATATTCAAAAAACGAGATAAACGAAATATTCAAAAAATAAATTTTTAATGAAAAATAAAAAATTCAATCGTAAAAAACAAATAGTATTACATAAAATTGTTACTTTCTGATATTTATTACAAAGCACAAAAGCAAATTGCATTTTATTTTATTTTTTAAAATTAAATTTATTTTGTTAGAATTATTTTACACAATTAGAATATCAATTTTAGTCTTATTCAAATTTCAATTTCATCTAAATGCACTATTTCATTTGTCACGTACATCTTTAGTAACATTTGTTTTAAATGTTTTATCATTCTTCTAAAGACTGATAAACTTTTTTGTGTGTTTTCTTTTTTTTGTTGTTGTTTAATGAATTAAACAGATAAGTGTTAATTAATTTATACCTTTTAAATCAAAATTTTTATTAAGTTCTTTACAAAAAAAAAATTAACAATATTAAAATGATCATTTAACAGAACAATGAATGATACAAAATTGAAAGAGTGAAATTTTGACTTTGTCTTTTTTTTATGTCGCATATCAAATGAGGAAATAAATTTTGCTTTTAACTAATACCAATTCGAAATATTGAAATTAATAAACTGAAAATATTGATGTAAATTTTTATCGGATAGTGCATTAATGAAAATGAAATATAACATAAAATAATATCAATGAGATTTTTCTTTAAATAGTAGCAAAAAAAAATTTTTTTTTCAAAAAGACCGTATAAATTTAATAAATAGCAAAATTTTATATTATAATATGTATTTCGTTTTAATTCTCCATAAAAATTTTACACTTAAAAGCCTTGGTTGATTTTAATAGCTACGATAATTAATTTTATCAATTTAAAGAAAAATTTATTTTTGTTTACCATTTAAACTGAAATGAAACACATATTTTAATATAAAATTTATTATGAGTGAAACAGCACAAAAACATAAAAAGTTATTTAAGAAAAAATACAAATTTGAAAAAGAGAAAAGAGCTGAGCCAAAAAAAGTTTTTCGCAAAAAAATGCTAATTGAAAAAGTGTTACATTTACATTTCAAAAAAGAAGTAAATAATATAATATAGTATTAACGGATGATTTAATTACCATTTCTAATACATATATATAATAAATTTGGTAAATTTTGCATAATATTTATTTAAATTCTGTTTTTTTTCTCCTTCTTGATTTCTATTTAAAAAGGCGAGAAAAGAAACATTCAATTTCTTAGTGTTTATTTTTTTAGAAATAAATAATTTAATACAAATAAAGCTATGGAAATATTATTAATTTTAATTCAAAAAAAAAATCGAAAATTTTCAAAATTTCTTATAATATAGCACGCAAAGAGAATAATTTATAAAATTTGAATGCAAAACTAATAAAATACAAGAAATGAAATAGTCGAACTAGTTATAATGAAAAATTCTTGCAAAAATTTATCAAAATGTCCATTATCACAACTGATAATAATGTATTATAATTGATGTGAATTATCATTGATTAAGATCTGCCGCACTTTTTAATTAATTACTGATTAGAAAAAGGCGAATAATAAAGGATAATTGAATGCAAAGAAGAGAGAGAGAATAAATTTAATCTTTTATAATATTTATTGTTGCTGATTGGTGCAAACATTGGTAACTTTAATTTGTAATTTAATATAAATTTTTGACGTGAAAAATTTATAATACCAGCTCATAAATTAAAATTTATAATGTCAATTTATAATTTAATATAAAAATGTCAATTTGCAACATAAAAAATTTATAATATCAGTTTATAATTTAATATAAAATTATCAGTTTAGAATATAAAAAAATTTGTAATATCAATTTATAATTTAATGTAAAAATATCAGTCTATGAATTAAAATTTATAATATCAAGTTGTAATATAAAATTTATAATATTAATTGATAATTTAATATAAAAATATCAATTTATAATATTGAGAAAAAAAATTTTTTTCTTTTGCACTGAAATTAAAAATAGTTTCATTTCGGATTTCACAAGGAAAGAAAAGAAAATCATTGGTTTAAGAAATTGCAAATGTTCAAAAAATAACTTATCAAATTATAAACATTTTCAAAGAAAAATAGAAAGAGAGAGAGAAAGAGAAATAAAAGAAAAGGAGTACAGATGTGTAGTAATGGAATCAATTCGTAAATTTAAAATTATCACATCTGCGGCAATAAAAAAATGCAATAAGAAATAAATAATTGGAAATAAAAACAATTAGAAATTGATTGTGTTCTATCCTGCTACGATGAACAATTTTAGGATTTTCACTACTACCTAAAAAATATCTAATTAGTTTACTGAGAATATAAATAACAAATACATTTGAATGGAATCAATTAATAAAATGAAATTTGCAACAATAATTTCGTTTTTTTTTTTGTTTTTAACAAAATTCAAGAAATATTTTTTTATCAGTCTAAGCTCTTTCTGGTATTTTTATCATTTTTATCACTTATTTTCTTTTTTCCTTTTCTTTAAATAATATTTACTATATAAAAATTTTGAAACGTTAATTATTTACAGGAAAAAACGAGCAAAAATTTTGAAATGTAATAAAAAATTTTGTTGCAAAAAATTGTGAAATTGAGAAAAAACACTTTTAATTTTTAACAATGAAAAAGAGACTATTAATAATTTTTATTCATTTATTTATTTATTTTCTGAATAAATTGGAAATTGATAATATGAAATTAAATGAATAATATGGAATTAAAATGAATATATGAATATTTTAAATAATGTAGAATGTATTATAAAAGGAATAGGAGGAAAGAATTATACAATTTCCTATTAATTTCTTCCAAAAATTATATATATTTTACTTTAATTCATAATTTTATTTTAACCCAATAAATTCTATTCTAATTTAATTCATAATTCAAATAAAAAATAGCGTTTTTAAAATTGATGGAAAATTTAGCTTGCATTTATTTTTAACTAATGCCAAAAATTTTATGTTAATAATTAACACTTTTGTTTTATTTTCAAACAAATAAAAATATTACTTTACTTCTTGTTACTGCTTTTACAGATACTAATTACTTGATATTAAATAAAGAATGTTATTAAATAAATTACTTAGAAAATTCAGGAAAAAAAGAAAAGAAGAAACCTAAAATACCTTTTGCATTTATCACTTCTCGATTGACCTTCATTTATCATTTCAGTATTTTCAGTTGCTAACATTTTCATTTTTTGTGGTTGTTTATTGAGCTAAAAAATTGACGAACACAAATTTGCTAATATTTTGAAAAATTGGCTTACATATTTCATTTAAAAATTATCATTTTATTATAATTTTTCCAAAATTACCATTTTCTTGATGGCTTGCAATCATATATGATGATTTTTTCTTGATGAAAATTTTCGAATTTTTTTAAATTAAAATTAAAAAAAAATGTACTTCTTTTGCCAACTTTACTTGTTGCATCTTTATCTCTGCAATTTTTTTTGCTGATTTTTTAATTTTTCTCTATTCTTTACATTTTGCANTATGATGATTTTTTCTTGATGAAAATTTTCGAATTTTTTTAAATTAAAATTAAAAAAAAATGTACTTCTTTTGCCAACTTTACTTGTTGCATCTTTATCTCTGCAATTTTTTTTGCTGATTTTTTAATTTTTCTCTATTCTTTACATTTTGCACTTGAAACGATGATAACTGCAATTCTGATCACATGTCATAAAAAATTTTAAACACTAGTAATTTCTCCAGAATAAAAATCAATAATGTTAAATTAATCCAATAAAAATTTAATTAATGTTAAAAGTTCAGTTTCTTTTCCAGCAATCTATTTTTTCTGCTTCATAACTTTTAAATACTAGTTTTAAACACTGCTTTTCAAAAAAATTTTGATATTTTAATTGGAAGCTAATAAAGTTTACACAAAAATTTAAAATTTTAATTAGAAGCTATTACAAAACTTTTTGTTTATACAAAAACGTTAAAGTTTGATCAGAAACTAATAAAGTTTATAAAAAGTTTATATATTTTTCTTTCCTATTTTTGTAAATTATAAAAATGTTTTTAAAAAGTGATTGTAGAGAGAGGAAAAAACAAAGATGCATTTGAATCAAGAAAAAATCAAAAAATCAATGAGAGAAATAAATCAATAATTTCGTGTTAAATTTGCTAGCTTATAATTTCACAGTAATAGTAATATTTCCAATTACCTTTTCAGAAATATCTTTTTCCTGAATCTCAATTTCACTCAATGAATTTGTTTGCAGCTTTGATAATTTCATAATTTCTTCACGCTTCTCTGAATTGAGTTGACATTTTCCAAGATATGCTGATAATTTACGGGATTCTTGAGAATAAGTTGGTAAAAGGTAGCAATTACAATAGTTATGATTGGAGAGACGATATTCGCGAACACCCTCAAACCTTAAAAATTAAATTTAATCTAACTATATAGCTAATTTTTGAAATATAATTAAGTATAAAGTATTTTTTTTAAAAAAGGATCAAAAGAAGATCAAAAGAAGAATTTAGGAAAAAATTTTCATATTTGCTAAAAATTTCTTATTGCAACAAATTTATTTTGTTTCACAACTCCCCTATATAAAAGAGACATGTGATAGATGTAAAAAGATACATAGTAGAAGTTATATAAATTTTATGAATGAAATTTTTAATTGATAAGTTCACTTTACTTGATATGTTAGTTTTGTTAATAAATTACTTATCATCATTAAAACCTAGAAATGTTTACTAGATAAGTTAACTTTCTTAACAAATTAGTCATCATTATTATGATAAGAAAATTGAAAATGATAAAACAGAAAAATATTTAAAAGAATAATTTTAAATGAATTAAGAAAAAACAGAAATCACTTAGTGGCAGCTAATTCTGGTTCACTTGTTGAACACATTATATCATTAATAGATGAGGATATCGAGGTGCAAGCTGTAAAGAAAATTGCAGATGATGAATCCATTGCATCCCAGAATTTATCAGATGACCTGCCATGAAGCAATCTCTATAATTTAAATAATTAAAATTATCCATTTAATGCTTATCATCTTTCCTTTTTCTGCTTAAGAAAAAAAATGAAAAAAAGTTTTCATTTTTTTTAAACAGCTTTAAAGCTAATGCTGATAAATGGAAGTTAAAATTTTCTTTTATATTACTCACGATTAAATTCAAAAAAATTTCATGATAGCATATCAAAAATATATTATCACAATCTACTGATAGCAATATTCTTTGCTTATATCACATATTTAAATTAAAGTACAGATATTGCATCACTGATGCTTATCTTAAACAATAAATATTGTTTTATCACTAATTTTATCAATCATATCATCCCTTTAGCTATTAGCGCCCTTTTCTTTTGTTAAACTAAAAAGTATTTTTACTTGTAAAATTGGCTAATCCTTTTCATGATAGCATAATGTAAATATTATCACCATCTACTGATAGCAATATTCTTTTCCCATGTCATACCTTTAAATTATAGGTATTGCATATTGATGTTAAATAATTAAAATTTGAAGTGTTTAGCATTTTAAAAATCACAAATAGCGCAAAATTTTGTAAAATTGCAAAAAAAAGAAAATGACTTACAGATTTTACTTTTTTTCTTTTATTTAGCATTGATGATGATAAATCATTTATGCTAATAATTGATGAATTTGATATTGATTCACGTTGTTTACGTCGTTGCCTAGATAACATTTCAGCAAGTTGACACTGTGCTAAACCAAGTTCACCACGTAACATTACTAATTGCATACGTAACTCACGGCGTTCATCGTCACATGCACCATATTCTTTACGTATTCGATTTAATTCACGAAACATTGTACCAGCTTTTTCTTTCCATCTAGAGAAAAAAAAGCGAAAGAAAGTGAGAAATTAGGACACCTCTGAATAATTATAAAATGTTAGATATTCTAATATTTAAATTATTTGTTAAACTAAATTTTAATTAAATTTTTTCTTTCAAATTTAAATTAAAATTTTTTCATATGCAAAAATATGTAATAATATAATTTTATATGTAAAAAAATTATTTGTAAAATAAATATGTGTAAAACAATTATTTAATATGTAATAATGATTAGAATTGTTATAAAAATTTACTTCTATATACTTTTTTCAAAATTAAATTTTAATTTATTATTTCACACGTAAAATAACTATTTTTTACATGTAATTAAATAATTTTATATGCAAGATTAATTATTTGTAAAATAAATATATATGTAAAGTAGATATTTAATATTTAACAATTAGGATTGTTATAAAAATTTACCTATATATATTTCTTTTTAAAAATTAAATTATAATTTATTATTTCATATGTAAAATAATTATTTGCAAAATAATCTCACATGTAAAAATGATCAGAATTGTTACAAAAATTTATCATATATATATTTTTTGTAAAATTAAGTTCTAATTTATTATTTAATATGTAAAATAATTATTCCTTTTTAAATATATAATTGTATAATTTAGTATGGAAATAATCATTTGTAAAACAATTTTACATGTAAAAATGATTAGAATTATTGTAAGAATTTACATGTATATACCTAATATAATTATTACAAAAATTTACATATATACTTAGTATAATTATTACAAAAACTAATATAAATATACCCAATATAATCGTTACAAAAATATATATACCTAATAATATTACTGTAAATATATACCTATCGTACTCATTTAAATCAACTGTTGCACGTCCAATTTCAACAAAACTTCGACTTCTCGGTAAGCGCTTATCATTTGAATATTTGAATACATTATGAGATAGCTCGTGCTTATACAAATTAAGCTCACGGCACGCTTCTTGGAAATTGAGCGTTACGCGATTTAATTGCTCAACGATAGCATCGTATTCTTCATGTGATCGTTTCAATGCGTTTTTCAATTCATTAACATCATCCATCAAATTTGATGTTAAAGAATTTTGTTTTGTTAGCTGAAAAACGAAAATTCTTTTTTTAAAAAAAAGAATTTTATTGTTTTGTTACAAATAATTTTTATAAGTTTTTTTTTTTGCACAAATAATCTTTAAGGATTTATTTGAAAAATATTTTGCAAATAAATCTAATACTATAACCGTTTTTTTTTCAGAAAAAATTTTTTGTCAGAAAAAATTTTATTAAAATTTTGGATAGTTCTAATAATTATACAAATGGAATTTTAAAACTGAAATTTAATCTTTTAACAAATTAATTATATAAGTAAAACATGTAATTGAGGAAAAAAGAAAGAAAACTTATTTTTATACGAAATTTTTTGTTCAAAAGAAAAAAAATTTGCAAATTTTACGCTTAGCGAGGTAGATTTATTCAAACAATTGTTATTTTCGATTTTATTTATAATTCCTGAATTATCAATTTGTATGATAACATTTTCAAGACCTTCTTGTACCTAGAAATTATATATTTAAAAAATTTAAACAGAGTGTAAATAAATGAGTTTGAAACAAAGAAACTTGTTATTTAGTTTACTTTTATATATAGGTAATTAATTTTTCTAAAAAAAATTGAAACAAAAGAAATAAATACATTCGGAAATGTTGAGAAAATTTAAAATTAAGAGGATAAAAAGGAAGGAATTAATGAAATAATTAGTATAGATGATTAGGGATAAATTGCTTTCCTAATTTTTTTCTATATTAGAAATAATTAATATAAATGAATAACTATTTACTTGCATCAGATCAGCAGCTAAATCAAAAGTGGACAAATTTTCATTGACAGCTAGTAATGATGATTTATTGGATGAATTTTTTTTGTTATTGCTGAAAATATGTAATTTACCATATTAAGATGATTTCAATGAAATTCTTTAAGTTAATTAGCTTAATATACCTAAATAATTTAATGAAATGTCCTAAGCTAATTAGTCCGATAAGCCTAAATGATTTAATGAAATGCCTTAAGCTAATTAGTTTGATACACCTCGATGATTCAATAAAATGTTTTAAGCTAATTAGTTCTTCATTGAGACGAATGTTGTTTCGCGTAAGAATGCAATTTCTTTCACGTAACGTTGCTATCTCGCTAGAAGTTGTTGATGCTCCTATAGCTGACAAGTTGAGTAAATGTGGTACTGACATCCATCTGAAAAATTTTTAAATGTTATGCATGAAATACAAAAAAAAAAGGGTAATTGGTTTTTGTGCAAAACTCATTAAAATTCAAGAGGAAAAAGCTAATATAAAATCCAAATGGATGAAGCATGTAGAAATTAAATTTAATAATTTGAAAAAATAGAATGTGAATATTTTGAAATTCAAAGATTAAAACAACAAATCACTATAATTAAGGAAAAAATTTTTTTGATGATCAAAACAATCACTAAAAATTAAGAAAATAAAAAGTTTTTCATATAAAAAGATAAAAAATAAAGAGGCTTTTTCAAAAAATGGAAAAATCCATCATCTTAGCATTATTATTTGTTAGTAAAAAATAAACAAATATTTAGACTAATTAATTTATATATTAATTATTGAAATATTGATAGTCTAATTAATGCGATGATCAAGTATTTAGAGTTTTAATAGAAATGGGAAAGAATTATGCTTATCTCAATACTTTCATTAATTCCCTCTAATTTTTATTTTTTATTCTAGATTTACTTGCATTTTTTCCGTAGTTTTACTTAAGTTTTTTTAACTTAGCTTTTTTAAAACGTGAACATATTTACATATATTAAATATATTTACATATATTTAAACTATATTGCACTTTCTTTTTAATTTAAATATATCAAAGAGAAATGCTAAATGCAATTTATATTATGATGAAATAAAGAAAAAAGAGAAAATTGTGATAAACTTGTATATTTGGTAGCAGTTTTATTGATAGCTCATCATTTTAAATATTTTAAGAAATTTTTTTAACCAGTTGTTTTCTTTTTTCCGTTTTTTTTTTTCACAATATAAAATCTAATCATTTTATTAAACAAACATTTGCAACAGAAAAAAATAAAATAAAAATGCACTCAATTTAAATAATTAACCAACCTTTTGATATGAATTTTTTCATTGGCTATAATTTTTCTATAATCATCAATAAATGTTGCAGAATTATATTGAGCATGAGCTAGTGAAAAGCTAAAAATATTTATTAATAAAAATTAAATTTAATATTAATTTTTCTTATTTCAATGTGTAATACTAACCATAAATTATAAATAAATATTGCATTCAATAAATTTGCCCAATATAAAAATGCAAATTAGAACGTTATAAATAAATAATCATTTAAAATTACCTATTTTGTAAGATAGCCTGTACAAATGTATCATTGTTGCATTTTTCTTCCGAAATTTTTTTATTTTTTAAAAGTTTTAATAATTTATCACGTTCCACTTCAGCTTTTTCTAAAATTGGAATATGTGCTTCTAATCGTTGCCGTTCATTCTCATAGCGTCCCAATTCCTGTAAATCAAAAAAGAAGAAAGAAAGAAAGGAAAAAAGAAATCTGTGAATTTCAAAAATGATTTGTAAGATTTCAAAAGAAAAAAGGCAAAACAATTATTTGTTTTTTTTTTAATATTAATACAAATACCAAATAGTATGATTAAATTAAATAAATAATAATTTCCTTGTTTTTATTTTTGTACTAATACAAATATGAAATAATATAATTAAATTCAATCAATAGAAATATAAAGTAGTATAATTAAAATTTTTTAAAATTAAAAAATTTATAATTTACTTGATCTAATTCATTGTGAATATTATTATTTTCTAAAATATGATACGACATTTGTTGATGTTGTTTCTGTTGTTGTTGACTATGTAATAAATTTTCTTCTTCTGTTTCAATTCCAACTAATTGCATTGTTAAATGATAATTTTGTTTTTTTAATTTTTCAATTTGTTCGCTTAAATTTTTAAGCATCAAATTGCACTCTTCATTGCCATTTGTTGTCCTCATTGAAGCACATAATTTTGTCGTATCTGTTGATGAAATATTTACTGAACTATTGCTATTATCCATTGAATAATCATTTACCTAAGCAAAATAATATATTTCAGTATTTTTTAAATCTATTCTTTTCTAAAAATTAAACACATCACAATTATATGACAAAAATTTATTATGTGTTAATAACAAATCATTAATAATAATCATATAGAAAGTTTATATGTTAATAATAACCATAGTAGAAAAATTCAAATAAAATTTCATTAATAGCTTAATTAGCTACTATTTTAATATAGTGATTTACATTATCATATCACTGAAGACATTTTTTTAAATAAAACCATTGGAATAATATTTAATATCCTAGTATTTAATTTATAATATATAATATAACATAGTTAATAAAAAAATCGTATCTTTTTCTTTTTTTTTGAAGTCATAAAAAAATTTTATAATTTTTTTCTTTCTTTTTTTGGAAAACAAAAATATAAAATTGCCATCTAAATCACCAAGTAAAATGAATAGAAGATTATTAAAATTTCAATTTTACTACAATCTTTTAATAAATAAAGGATAATGATAAACCTGAATTTGCATACTATCGTATAGTTTTTGTTGTAACATTGCAACCTGTTGACGAGCGGTAATTAATTCATTTTGACAAATTTTAAGTCTTTCTTCTACCTCATCAAATAGATCACCTTTTTTAATATCAGTCATTTTATGTCGTGCATTTGGCCGACATGCGACATATTTGCTAACAACACGTGGATGTACATCCACTTGAACATCACGTGTACTTCTATTTAACTAAAAAAATTTTTGAAATATTTCTCATATTAGAATTACATTTAAAAAAATACTCCTAAATTACAATATTTATATTAATAGAATCAATTTGAAATATTTCATTTATCATCTCATTATTTTTACTATATTAGAAAAAAAATTTACTCGTAAATTACAATATTTATATTAATGGAATAAATTTGAAATATTTCATCCATCATTTCACATTATGTATATTTTTTCAATTACTTAGAAATTTACTTAAATGCTTAAATATTTTGATTCACAAACATTCTAACATACTAATTCTAACACTATGTAAAAGAAGATACTATGATAAGAAAAAAGCAATCCGATTTTGTTTTTTAAGTGAGTGAAAAGTAAATAAAAAACAAATTTCGAAATAACAAAAAAAAGAAGGAAATTCTCATCATTTATTTAAAATCAATTTTTGCAAAAAAAAAATGCAGGTTTTTTTCTTTTAAATTTTGTTTATTTTTGAAAAATAAAATAAAATGATTGAATCGAAAAAGAATAAAAAATACAAAACGAAATTGAAAATATTACCTGTTTTTTAAGGTGTGTTACGTGATTGATACTTGATGTAAGCCTTTTTGATAAATCAGCCCGTTGTATTTGTGTATGTAATTTAAGCTCGTCAATTGAACGTTTCAGTGCAATATTCTCATTCTTTAATGATAATAAATTTAATTTAACAAACTAAAATTTAATTAAAAAAAATGATTTTTAAAAAAAGGATAAGCAAGAAAAAAAGTTTTTTTTTTTAAATAATACTAAAAAGTTAACATTATTTACCTATAAATATTTAAATAAGGAAAAGCATAATTTAATAATTATTTAATAAATTAATAAAAATTATTAAATTAGTATTTTTGTGAATGATCAACTTACAAATGATGAATAAATATTCAATGATAAATAAGTCTGAATTTAATAATGACTCTGAATTTAATAATGACCTTTGATTAATTAACTCATACAATTGAATTAAATTGTTACTTCATGCTGAATAGAACTCCATTTTAATTTAACTAAAAAAAAAATCTAAGCTAGAAAAATAAAACAAAATATTATTTTAACAAATTTATTTTTACTCGAAGTAATTCATTGTTAGCATTTATAGCCGATAATTTTTCAGCCCAATAATTACTCTGTTTGTGATATTTCTTCAACGATTCGGCTAATGCCACATCTAAGCCAGCTTCATATTCCTCTTTTGCATTTCGAAGTTGATATTCTAATAAACTACGCTCCTATAACAATAAAAAATAACATTTAAAAATTATCATTAAAAGAATTAAATAGCACTAAGTTTAAAATTTCATTAGCATTATTTAATCACAAAAAAAGTATCGACCTAATTAATTCATTGTTATCCACAAATAATTAATTGCTAGTAAATAATTTTTATTAGCATTAATTAGTCGAAATTAATTTAACCAATTAAATAATAATAGAGAAAAAATAAATGATTGCATTAATTATTATTTTAATTACACTCATTAAATTTATTTCACTCATTAATAAATGGACAAAGTGATTACTTCACCTGTTGAAGTTTTTCAATTTCAAACTGTAATATTGGCACATTTTTAGCAATTTGTCCCAGCTCATATAATCTCTCCTGGAATGTTTCACGTTCTTTTTGATGTAAATCAGTTGAACGGGTTGCTTCTCGATCTGCTTCCTCTAACTGATTTGCTAACGAATTAACCAATGAACTTTTGATTAGTAATGCCTTTTCAATTTCTTGAAAACGCTCCAACATATTACTTTCTTTTGATGAAAATTCTTTCTTCAATACCTAAATTTAATATTTGAATTTATATTTAAATTATATTTAAATTTGATTCAATTAATCATTAAGCGTTCTATGTTAAGAAAAAAAGGGAAAAAGTATATTTTTCACATTTTTTAGAAGTAAAATATAACTAATTAAGAATGAATCAATTCAATTATAATCAATTACGATATATTTAATTTAATTTTAAAAATATACTTAATTTATGATTATGCTTATACATTACTTCCTATCACAGATTCATTTGCAATGTTCAATTATATGCTTAATTCAATTGTTAATCAACATTCTTTCGAATGTTAAAATTATTAAATAAATTTTAATTTATTACCTGCAGTTTATCCGTAAGGCTGACGAAGTTAACTTCATTTGTACGTAATGTTTCTTGCGTAAGATCAGTTTGTACACGTTTAGAAACATTAACAATAAAACGTGGGTCGGAAAAACCACGTTTCCAATTATCAGTTGATTCATCTTTTACCACTAAATGATTATCCAAAATTGTATTACGATAAATTTGATGACGTTCTTCCAAATAACAAATAGCTTTTGTCTTCATTGCTATTTCACTCTGTAAAAAAAAATCAAATATTTTTATCATAATACGAATAATTAAATTTATAACAAAAAGTAAGTTAAAAAAAGAAAATAAAATTATTTCAAATAATTTTAAGGCAAAAAAATTCAATTAAATTTGATTTAATTACATAATTTAAACCTGTAAACGTATAGCTGTAATATTAGCAGCTTCAATTTCAGCGCTTTTTTCCTCAATTTCTTTTGACATTTGCTCAATTATAAGAAAATTTTTTCTATTTTCTTCCTCCATTAAATGAATGGTATTATGTAGCATATTAATATCTTCGTCACATTCATTTAATCGTAATTTGTCTTTTTCAATCTAAAAAATTGTTTCAAATATTTTAATTATTAAAAAATAAATTACCTCGTATTAAAATAAAATAAATTATTTAAAAATTACTTTAAATATTTTAATTATTGAAAATAAATTACTTTGTATTAAAATAAAATAAAATATTTAAAAAATATTTTAAGTATTTTAAGCATTAAAAAATAAATTATTTCGTATTAAAATAAAGTAAGTTACTTAAAAATTACTTCATATATTTTAATTATTGAAAATTCATATGCATATATGTAAATTAAAATTTATATGTACAAACATTTTTTTAAATTAAATATTATGAAGTTTTTACATCTTCAAGATTATAACAAGAATTTAATTGTAATGCTAAATTTTTTGGCATATATTTCTTAAAAAAATCTTTTTTTAAAAAAAGAGAAGAGATAAGAAAAGAAATGGAAATAGTGAGAACTTTTTCATTTAGTCGTTGATTTTCATCCATTAATTGTTTTTTACGCTCTTCGCAATGTTGTGAATAGCAATCGGTAATATTTGTTGTTAAAATGGGATTTAAATTTAATTCAAAACCTGAATCAATCATTGTATGATTTGTTATATTTGCTTCCATATTCCTGTATGAAAAAAGAAAAAAATCTTAGTAGAATTTAAAAAGTTGAAAATTTTGAAGATTTAAGTACATTGATTAATGAACGATATGAATTTATTAATTTAGTGCAATTTATTTTTAATTTCATGTGTAGTGTTATTAAAGGTAATGTTTAAAATTTAAATCTAATTTAAACAGAAATTTTAAATGATACATTAGCTTATTGATCAAAATTAATTTAATCAATTAAAAATTTAATGCATACTTAATGTACATTCGTAGATGTTCGTTTTCGTTTCGGCATTTCTCCAGTTCAGGTGTTATACCTTGTTGTGTTTTAAATATTTGATCCTTAAGTACCATTTCCAATTGTGCAGCTTTCATTCGCCATGCCATTGCTTCATTTTCATAGGCCTAAATTTTTTATTATCGACTTATTATGAAATTTATTAAAATGCATTTTTCCGTTTCTACTTTTATTTTTTTGAAAATAGAAAACATTTCATATTTGCATCCAAAAATTATTATTTTTTTTTTTTTAAATTTACAAAATTAGCAAAAATTGAGATGGAGAAAAAAATTCTTTTTTCATTGTAAAAATAATATTAGAAGGAAGAAAAACAAAAAGAGATGACAAATAGCTATACAAAATAAATTTTTAATTTCGAATTTTAGTATTTCAAACCTGTAATTGAAGAGGTAAATCCTGTGAAATTTGTACAGCTCGATGTTCAACAGCATGTTCCACCTAAAAATTTCTCGTTTCACTTTCTTTTACACTTTTTCTTTCTTTTTTTTGTTTGCATAAATTTTGAATTTTAAATTTATCAGTCAAATCATTCAAATAATTTTCATTAATTAAAAAAATTATTGATTGTTTTTGTTTTTCTTTCAAAAAGTAAAGAAACACCAAAGCTGAAAGCCTAAAAATTTTTCATCCCACTTCCACATTTTTTTTGTTTGCATAAATTTTGAATTTTAAAGTTATAAATCAAATCATACAAATAATGTTCAATAATTAAAAAAATTATTGATTTTTTTTTGTTTTTTTTAAAAAGAAAAGTAAAGAAACACCTGAGGTGAAGGTGGAAATGAGCATAAAATTCGTGATAGCTCTGAAGAATGTAATATGTCATCAGCTGTTTCTGTCATAACTTCTGCATCTTTAACTTCAATTTTAACTTTTACTTCCTCCTGTTGCTTCAATGCAATTTGCTGCAATTTCATCATTTCAGCTCGTGCATCAACTGCTTCCTGAATTAATTGTCGCACACGAATCTAAAATTAATTTATCAACTTTCATGTATATTAAAATATGAATAGCATAGAAGAATTGAATATTTAACAAATAAGTATTTCTTATTTTAATTAAAAAAAATTCAAATAGAATTAGTTATTTTTCATTTTATTTTTTTAATTTAAATCTTAGTTTAATAATTTACCTCATGTTTATCAATAAGTTTTTGCTTTTCACGTTCATAATCTTCATTATATTCTTTATGTCGAAGTAAAAGTTGATGTTGTCGGTCTATATTATTCATAGAATTTACAACTGATTCTAAATCACGTAACTGATCACGTAACTCATTCAAATGCAAATCTTTATCTTCCAATTGAGCTAACGTTAATCTGAAATTTATGATAAAATTATTTGATAAATTTTAAAAAACAATTTAAAAAAGAAAACGTCTAATTTGATAACAAAAAAAGAAAAAGTTCAATGATATAATCTTTATCACATTAATCAGTTGCTGGTGGTACTCCATAAATAATAAACACAAAAAAAAGCAATAATTTTATTATTTCTGACTCTATTTTTTTGCAGGTAATGTTAAAATTTTTGTTAAACCGAAAAAGGAAATATTATCAATTTAATATTTTTAATAAATATTATCAATATATCAATTTAATAAAATATGTTGTCAATTTAACATTAAGAAAATGCAAACTTTAATTGTTTCCTTAACTGATGAATTTCTTTGAATCGTTGCTGTGTTGGTGTTAAATATTTACCATCGTTATCAGTAAATTCCTTATCACGATAATTATGAGTACAGCCCCACTTAGCACAATGTGGAATGTTCCTTTAAAAAAACGAAAAAAAAAATAAATAAAATGAAATGAACAATTATAAAAAAATATGCTTGATACTCAATGACATTCTCATAATTATGGAATTTAAATACTTGCCAATTATTACAGTATAAATAATATTAATTTAAATAATTTTAATACTTAAACAACACTATATTTGTTATTTTTAACAAATTATTGTATCTTTTTTTTAAAAGCTAAAAATAATATTTAAAGCTGATGAAAAAAATATATTATTGAATATTATGTTATAAATCTTTTAAAATGATAATAATTGAAAACAAAAAAAAATTTTTTTTTTACATTAAAGCACAAAAAAGAGCTAAAAAATTTTAAAACTTTTTAAAGTTAAAAAAATGAAATAATAAGTATTACTTGATACTTTTGCCAAACCACCATTTGCCAGCAATATGTGAATTACCAATAACTGTAACATGATCATGTTGTTGATTATCAGCATTAATTCTGCTATCTTCATCATTATCATTTTTTACCATCATCTCGTCATCCTCATTCTCATCATCATACAATATTGCTGTTTGTCTTTCTGATTTTACATTCTCTTCTTTTGTATGCACATTAAAAGGAATCTTTGTTGCAATTTTTGTCAAATATTCTGAAAACAAAAATTATTATTTTTTGATCATCAAATGTAGTATAAAAAACTATAAATAATTCAATTTAACCATAACAATACGCATATTTTGATAAGAGTAAAAAAGAAAAAATGTGTAACAAAAATTTTATTAAAATAATCAATAACACATACATATATATATATATATATATATATTTATGAAAAACTTTTTAAAATTTTTGTTTAACATGCAGAAAACTTTTAATTCATTTAATTGTCAATTTAATAATATTTATAACAAATTAATAATGAATATTTTATACCATTTAATCTAATATTTCGTCGTGTTGACGATGATAAATGTTGAACAGTTGAAATTGGTGCAATTATTGGCACTTGAATATCATCCGTTTCAGTTGTTGCTTCATCAGATGTTGTATCACCATAAATAGTTACTATAATGAATTTATAATTCATTTCTATAAAATTTATTGCAAAAAAAAGATAGGACACAACATCACTTGATTGTATTACTTTTTGATTTCTATTTAATTATATCACTCATTAGCACTTTGTATATTTAGTTTGTTCTTTTTTTGCTTAAATCATATGACAATTAGATAAATCATGATATAATAATTAAATTATATGATAGTTATGGGACAATTAATAAATTGAATAATTAAATTTTTTTTCAAATTTCTTATAAGTTAAGAAAACACTTGAGACGAGCAAATTTCCAAAATTTGACATATTTCCAGAAGTGTTGTCGGAAGAACCGAATATGCAATGAAGATAGTAAAATTAAAATTATATTACAAATAAAATTGTATTAATCCATAAAACTAAAGATGTTTTGTTGTGCAATCCTTAAAGATATCACATAACAAATCATTTATTTAAAATTCATTCTCCATTCTAGCTGAGCTCATTTGCAGGTATTAATTCTTACTTCAATAATTAATCGTCAATAGGTTTTAGTCTTTTCTTAAGTTAATTGATGTTAATTCAATATTAATTATTAATTGATTCATTGTTAAACGGTTCATTTCATGAATTTTCAAATACCAAATATAGCTCTTCAACATTAACTGTTTCAGTTTGTTGATCAATTAATCTCATTAATTAATTAATCAACAAAACATATATATGTTAAAATTTGTCTCCAGTTAAATTGTTTACAATTATTATTTAGTTGTTTATCTAATTGTTATTCTCCTTATTTCGTTGTTCCCTTTTGTTGTTGTTTATCGATTTTTTACTAACTGTAAATTATCATTTATAGAATTTGACAAGATTAACAGCACTTCATTTAGCGCTGATCTCTTTTGTGGCTTGTCACCTCGTTATTTCAGATTTGATTATTTGGTTGTTTATTTAATTATTATTGTCAAATTCTTGTTAACAAAGGTTATGGCACCGAACTTTCTCTACGGTATTATTATGAGTTAATACTTACTATATGTGAAATTTTACCCTTTTTCCGGGTTGGATTTTCTGGATAGCAATCTGATATTCATTGCCCTCCTACAATTATCTCAAGCTTTCTAGTACTGAATCAATAATTGCGATTTAACGGATAATTTTCATCTCAATAAAACTTGATCAAATGTCACCTTCTCTACAAAGCAACAACCATTCGGCTCGAGCCAGATTCTATTTCACGATAGAAATAGGAAATAGTAACCTCAAAATTTCAACCTTTTTCTTTTGATACTTATTTGATTTTATGTTACTCCAATATTTTCTGAATATTACTTACTCATTTGAGCGAATGAATAAAAGCGTCAATTTTTGGTTATACCTGCATTCTTCTCAGACCACGTGAGAGTTAATTTTGGAATTTTCGTAGTTGGTCGATCAGTAATACGTGCGGAAGATTGTTTAAGTTCGAAAAAATGTCCGTTTACATTTTGCTGTACAGTAGTATCCTTACGAGGAAAATTACTCTGTGATGAGGATCGTTTTAAAATGCCCTAAAATGATTTAAAAAAAATCTACATTTTTATTATGTCAATCATATATAAATTTAGCATCTATTGTATCTATTTAAAATTTTAACTTTTTTTTCTTTCAATCAATCTAATCACAAAAATTATAAAAACTTAAAATTGAGACTGTTTTTAAAACTAATGAAAAATTAAAATTCAAATATTTTAAGGATGCTATAAAATTTTAGAGGTTCAAATTTAAAAAAAAGAAAAAAATTGATATTGGTAATTGAAATGTTGAAGTCTCTATTCTATCCCTTTCAACATCTATAATAATTGAAATACAACTTTTTTTCTTTAAGGAACTTGGAAAGTCCGAAAGTGTATTTGAACTTTATGCCATCAAAAACCTTTTTAGGCATCAGTTGCGTGGAGGTAGATGCGACATCAGGGTCAACAATAACTGCTTCCTCGCGTTCTGTACTTGGTGTCACATCATCAGAAATTGTTGTTGATAAATTCATGTGTTGAGCTTAAGCTGTAAAAAAAAATTAAAGAAGTTCACATTTGGTTTTTTTTCACAAATTTGAAGTAAAGCATTTAATAGGTTTAAAGTCAGTTTAAAAAACTCAATTTAATGTGACAGTGCTAATTTAATTCAGCTTTTATAATCTTTAGAAATAAACGAGCAAACTGTTTTTTTCGTTAAACCTATTTTTTTAAAAAATTAATAACATTAACGATTAGAAGAAATAGGTAGAAAAAAATAAATCAAATAGAAAAAGAAATAATCATCACTAAATTTATTTATGACAAAAAAAACGTTTCTCTGAAAGTTAATCATCATAGCAAAATATAAAATCTGCAAAACCTGCTTGAATTTAAATTGTAGTATAGCTAAAATTGATTTGGAGTTGAAATTTAAAAAGGAAATATTTATTTGAAGAGTATTTTAGGTTGGCTAAAATACATGAAACAATTAAAAACAGAGCTTTGGATTAGCGGAAATATTCCTCTTGTTGCATCCATTCTTCCGTTCTGAAATATTCTTAAGGAATATTCAAGAAACTAAAAGTATGACTATTTCAATCTGAATATTTTTTAAAACTTGAAAAAAAAAACAAAAACAAACAAACAAACAAATATTTTCTAACTTGTTGTAAAGAGGCGAATAACATAATCAAAAAATGATGCTATAAAGAAAGTACAATTTTTTTGCATGTTTCTAATTTAAATAAAATGCGAATATAATAACCTAATTAATTTAATTCAATTATGTATATACATATAAAAAAATTTATATTAATACTGCTAGTTAAATAAACAATTAATTTCTGTTTCATTTAAAAACAAAAAAAAACAAAAAAAAATTTTTAAAAAATTTCAAAATTCAGCAACAACTAATATATATTTAATCTTCTTGATGATTCTAATATACAAAAATTTAGGTTTAAATTTTTGTCTTTTATTTACGTAAATAAAAATATATATTAAAAATAAAAGATTAAAATTGATCGTTCATAAAGAAAATTATTGATAGCTCTTTACAAAGTTATAATAGTTAAAAATAAGAAAGAGAATATTTTGTCTGCGAGATATTATCATTGTTATTATCATTGAATTGTAAGCCACAAGTGTTAAAAAAATGAAAATAGAAAATGAAAACATTGTGATTAGCTTCGTTTTCTTTTTCTTTCACTCTCTTTCATTCTCTCTCTCTCTCTCTCTTTCTTCCTTCTTTTTCTTTTTTTTTATTGCTTATTTATTATAGCTTATAAAATGACTCGTTAAAATGTTGTTTATATGATCTCTTTTTTTCCTGTGTAATTAGTTATAATAGTTTAATAATATTTGTCTAATTAAAATTAAAATTGAAAAATTAACAATTCAGAATTTATTTAAAATGTTAATTGCAAATATTCATAGAATAATTATATTTTGATTTTTCTTTTGTTATTTTTCGTCTTATTTCAAAAAAAAAAATTGCAGTGTGATTGTAAATGATAATTAAGATAGATCATTAGATAAATTGAATAATAGCATGAATTCAGTCAATGGGTCTTTTTGATTGGATGATTGATTGCTATCGCTAGTTATTGCATAAAAAGGTTTCTTAAAAAAATCAGTTCTCTCTCTCTGTTTTCTTAACTTATAATCGCTCTCATATTTCATAGTGATTTTTAAGTTTTTAACTAGAAGGAATAAGCTATATATTAGAGTAACTGAATGTTATTTTCACAATGACATACTACTGATATGGCAATTTTCAATAAATATAATATCAACGAATTTTATGAATTTAAGTTTACTTCCAGTTGTTATATTTAATTATTATTATTTTCGTTCATTGAAGTTTAGCATTTCACAGAATAATGTTAAGTAAATTAGAATAGTTATTTTAATGAAATAACTTAAAGTTTTGCTAATCTCTACAATTGTTGAATAAGGGAGAGAAGATTGAAGTGATAAATGACACCTTTTTTGAGTATTATTTCGAAATGGTTTTATAAAATTTCAACAAAGCAGAAATGATATAACGACACGGGATAAAATTTAAGAAGCTTAAAATGTTTTTTAAAAAAAGAAAATCTTAAAAAAAAGGAAAAAAAAACCAACAGGAAATCCCAACATTCGGAAGATCATATCCTCAGGAAAGGAGCACCAAAAAAAAAAGAAAAAAAATTCAGCAATCTTTTCATCAATAGCTTTTTTCCTTTTCTTTCATTTAGAAAATTTTATATAAAAGACAAAATGTTTCAATCATTTTATTTCGATCATTATAATGGATTGAATAAATCAAGAATGAACATTATGAAATGATAAACAAATGTTTATTATGCACTAGCAATTAATGTTGTAAAATATTAATTAATCAATACAATTTTTGCAAATTTTAATTAAAGATATAAAATAAACAAGATATAAGTTTAATACAAGAAACATTTGAGAGCAAAACAACAATTTTTGAGTGCGAAACTTGATGTTAAACTTTCTCACTCGTATTCAAAGAGAGAGAGATAGGAGTCATATGGTGAACGTAGAAAGCACATTCTTTCATTCTTTTTTTTGCGTTATATTTAATATATCCGTAAAGCTGCTTACTGCTAATATTGATAGCTTAGTTTATTAGCTCAAACAAACAGTAAATTTTTAAGCTTCATTGTTCATTCATCAATGATGTGCTTATGTTGTTCGAAAAAAAACTAAGGATGTTTTTTTTATTTTTTTCTTTCAAATTTTCTTGATTTCGCAAAAATAAACACCAATAACATAAGGAAGATTAATCATTCTAATAAATTCTTTGTAAGTAAAGACATATTGTATAATGTCAATATATTCTGGTAGGAAAAAAAAGAAGGAAAGATTTCTTGCAAATAAATGAATCAAGCGTGATGCGATATTGCTAATACATGTCATTTTTGTAAAAATCCTGATGTACAATAAAACATGAACAAATCAAACAACAGAAATGCAATATAAATCTATTAATTTACTCTTTTTTTTGATTTTATAGAAACGAAAACATGGACGAGTCAAATAACAGAAACACAATGTAAATCCTATTAATTTTTCCCTTTCTTTGATTCGATAAAACTTCTGAATTGCTGCAACACAATTTCTTCTTTTTTCTTTCGTTCATCATGAGTAAAACCACTCAAAAGACGTTTCTCTTCAGCTGTCATAACCTGAAAAAAATTTTTGCAAAATATACTTTAGACTTCAATATAAAAGATATTTATTTTAGAAAGAACCATAAAACAAACAGTTCGAATATCTTTACCAGTTTAAGTTACACTATAACAATTAATACTAAATTAACCTGATTTTCTTTTCTCAAACGGGTTGCTTCCATACTTTTATGCCTTGTACCGCTCATCACATAACCTATTTTTTCATATTCTGAAATTTCTGCTGATGAAAGACCTATTTCACCACGTCGAGGTATTCGTTTTCCTTGTGCAATATATGAAGCCATAGCTGCTGCTTCTCCTCGTAACATATCCTTTCCATAGCTGAAAAATAAATTTCATAGCTAAATTTATCTCCGATATTTCTCATATTTATAACAAACTAATAATTTCCATCTTGTTACTAAAATGATTTTATTTTGGACATTTATAATTATTACTGATTTCATTAGTTAGCCAAATTATGTAAAAGGCAAACTTGTCTAGAATTATCAGGAATTTTAATCAAAAAAAAGGAAAGTCTTACTTTACTCTTTTTGTAGTATCGATTAAAGCAGCATGTTTCTGTTGGAGATGATCTGGTACTGCGGGTCCTATCATTGCAGCTTCTTCTAATTTCTCTCGAGCTGCTTCAGCTTCTCTCATTTCAGCGGTTACTTCCACCCATTCTTCTTCACTCTCACTCGATGATTTTTTATGCTAGAATATCAAAACTTTATCAAAAATTGCACACATCCATTTCTTTCCATTTGCATTTAGAATTTAATAACTATTAATATATTGACAATATCTAATAAATCAGTGACAGATATGAATCTTTCTTTCAGAATATAACAATAAACAAAATAATTTAAAGATTGCAAGATAGAGAAGAAGTCAAGCAGTATATAATCACAGAGTTTGAAAAATATATACGATATGTACATCAAAAGTAAAATAAAATTTAATAAATAAAGAAATAAGCATCCAATAAGAAACTTTTTTCTTGTGCTTCTTTTTTTCTTGCTGCTTCTTTTTCTTTCCTTTTTCTTTTTTCGATTTTTTTATTATTTCAGCAGCCTTAATATTCAAAGGTTGTGGTAGCTGCTCCTCCTCCTTTCGAAGCTCTTCCTCCACTCTTTCATACCTAAAGCAACCAATTTGGAAACTTTTATAGCTTCAATAATATTTCACAACAACCACATTTTTTTCTGCTTCTGTTCAACTAACTAATATGCAAATCATTACTATGCAAGATTAATAAGTACTAAAGTTTCGTATAATAAATTAAACCTAAAGCTTATAACTTTAATATAAGAAATATATTTACTCCTCATATATTTGGTGTATTTCATGCATAAGAGGAGAACGTCCCCAAACACTGCGTACGCCCCACTCACAACGTCGTTCACGTTCCTTGCGACGCCTAAAGACATAGAATGTTTTAAAAAGTCAATAATGTATTTTATTTTTACACTATCAGTTTAATAACGATGAGAATAAGTTCTTGATGAATAATCGCAAATTTTAGTACCGAGTTTTAGAATACTAAATCCAACTTCATATTTTAAAATGTAAACTTCACTTTCTATGTTTTAAGATACTTAAAAGCTGTTTTTCTGCTCAAAACAACATTCAGCTTATGCAGTCGCTATTACAGGACAGGGTAAATTCGTTAAAATCAAATCAGACTGGATCTTCTCTTCACCAAAAAAAGCAAATCAATTAATCAAGTTAAGAGCAAAAGATCGAAAAAACCTCTAATATCAACTTAAACACAAGTTTATCAGAATCGAAACATCAAATAATCTTTTAAATTAAAAAAAAGACATAGATTAACATCTACGAGCACGAAATTACGAAAACGATAAGGGAAAAAAATCTACTCTGTCCAGATAGCATCTTCTCGTGCATTCTTTTTTCGTGAATCCAATTCTTGGTGATCACTGCTTTCGCCATCGCTGAATTCTTTTTTGATATCTCCACGTTCTGTGAAAGTTGGCGAATGTGATAACCTAAAGGATAAAAATATAAAAGTGCCTTTAAATCACTGACCAAAATGTTACCAGAATAATATCAGGAATATACAATTAAGAAGCAGAGACAACAAGTACTAAGTGAATAATAAAGAAAATGCAATGAAAAGAAAATAAATTAAAATACCTTGTCATTTTCCAAGATTTAGATACATAGCACTGTTCACGAGACCATGAACGACTGCTTCTTCTCTTATAATCTTCTCTAGAAAGACTTCGTTTCCTATATTCTTCACCACGTTTTGCAATTCGTCTTTGATTTCCATCTCGAACTTTCGGCGATCGTGGACGATGCGACCGATGAAATCGATGCACACGATTAGGTGACGAATCTTGCCTAAAAAAAAACCGCAAATATTTTAAGTATATAAAAACGTGTACGCGATGAGTCGATGCAGAACACAGTTTGATGAAATAATTAAGATACTAGTTTATAAGTTAAAATTTAGCATGAATCAATAAACCATGGATAAATCTTCAATTTTTTTCTTCACCTTAAAACGTAGAACATTTAATAGAGAAGTTATGAGTGAGAAACGAAGTATGTATGAGTTATATCTAAAAATGTAGCAAAAATGATTTGTAGAAACTACTCAAGGAAATACACTACCTTCTGAAATACTCGTCATTTTTCCGATTGAATTTCACGGGTAAGCTGTCATCATCGGAATGCTCGAATTCTCTTCGTTTTTTTTCTTTTCCTCTCTTCCTATTTTGACTTCTTCTGTCTCTTGAATGTACCTCGACTGATGACGTTGTTGAATGCCGATCACTGTCATCATCACTTTCGCTACATTCTGTTGAACTACTTGCTGAAACTTCAGGACTTCTCTTTAAACCATTCGTCCGAGATTTCATGACTTGTATTTTGATCTGAAAACTATAAACGAACTTAAACAAAGCATAACTTAAACTTTTTTTAACGTACGAATCAAAAAAAAGAGTTAAAGTCATTTCCCTCGTCACAAACCAAAAGTTTACTAAAACAAATTTATAACCGAGTAATGCTTACATTATATAGAATGAAAAATAGAACAAAAAATACAAAACAATAGATAGTGAAAGATGAAAAATAAAACTTAAAGCTCTAAAATTGGATAACATTTTGTGTGTACTCTATTATTTCCTATACTACCATTATTAACATTCATTCCCATATTCTACTTTCGTATTTTTTTTTTTTTAAATATTTCCATTATTTCTAGCTAAGCACAAAATATTTTTAACACTTCTAGTCAAACATCTTTTACAAATTTCATTTTGCATCAACATTTTAATTCTATTATTTAACTAATCACATCTTACGAAACTCTTTTTAATTTCTAAATAAAGAAATTATTACCAATCTATCATCAATGACTGAGATAACGAAGTGATGTATGAACGAATTCTACATGTAAATGATACAATTATCATTTATGAAGATTTTTATCGGAAAATATTCGAGAAATATTGCTAACTTAAGATGCAAGATGATTAGAGTATATTGGATGTTATTTTATTTTCTAATACGCTTTTCCAACAGTTTTTTCAATCGCTGTTAAATTATGCAATGTAAATTGTGAATTTATCTCAGTTCATCATTTCAAATGTCTAACGTTAAATGGACAATAGAAAAAAAAAGGAGAAGAGCAGAAGTGAAAGTGAAAGAAGGAAATGTAAAAAAATTTGAAAGATAAAATAAAAATTGCCTAATTTTGAAAAGAATCATCGAAACACATACTAATCTGCATGCGACACTTACTCAAACTTCCGACATATTTCATTTTTTTCCTCCTCCTCGTTCTCCCCCTTCTTTTCCCTCTCCTCCTTCTCGCATTCCTTGTCTCCCTCCTCCTTCCCCTTCCCTTCTTAATTCATTGTGCTATTTCATCATTTTTCAAGAAATTTTATTGCTTTCTGAATATTTTTAAGAAAATACAAAAAGAAAAGAACTTTTGTATAACTTTCTTCAGTCATTTCATAGCCTTGTAATATGGATGTATAGAAGGTAATTTATTTCAGAGAGGGAAATAATTATTATTGTTGATAGGAATTAATGGTGATTATTGATAATTGCTGATAGTTGTTGATAATTACTGATAATTCATGATTATTAATGATTATTGATAACATTGATGATTATTTGATCATTATTGATAATCCTCATAAATGACAATTATTTAGGAACATTGATTTTTTTGCACAGCAATCAAAAAACCTCAATTTAAAAGCTAAATTACATTACATTTTCTAACAATTAAATTAATTTTTAAAGAACTTTTAATAAAAGATTTAAAAGAAGAAAAAAGATTTTATCAGCGATTTCAAAGTTAGCTTCGTGCTATAACTGTATCATATGTTTTCACGTTTCTAAAGTCTAATTTTTCCATAAAACAGTAACAACAGAAAGTTTTTTATCATTCTTATTTTAACAAGTTGAAATGTTCTTTATAGTTTCTGAATTGCAACTGTAATGGTTTTTCAGAATTTTTTATTAAACTTCCATGGTATTACATCTTTTCATAATTGCAACTGGTTATAATATAATGCATACGGAAAAGTGTAAACTTCCGGTAAAATAAGCGGAATTTCTCTAATTTTATTCCTTCAAAAAGAAGAAATGAGTCATAGCAGATAAGTTAAACCGGAAGAGGATTAGAAATATAATGGTCTTTAAAAATACACGAAAAAAAAGAAATTCTTATTTACGAGCAAATTTTTACAGAAATTTAATCGAAAACTAAAACTGAAACTAACCGGAGAAAGAATGAATGAGTCATTTGAAAATATCATACATTGCGAAGTAATTTCAACTATTAGTATGATTTATTTAGTCTAAAAATGGTTTGTGACAAAACTCTCTAATATTACTTTTCTCAGCATTTTATAGTTGTAATTTTAATAGTGATAAATTGCATATTAGTAAGAGTTATAAACGAAATGTTCGGAATATTATAAATTTGGAATATGACAGTTTAATGTTTTTTCCAGAGATATATTTAGAAAAATTTATGCATTTCATTGTAAATACACTATTGTTTTGCATAAAACAAGTGAAGAAAAAAAAGAGCATATACTTTGATATGCATTATTCAATGATTTATTTATCTTCAAAACTTTTTTCTATTTAAATTTTTAATTTTTTTATTCTTCTTTCATTTTTATTTTTTTATGTTTGAAAAAATTTATTTATTTTTAGAGTTTGAATTTTTATTATAGCTAACAAAATCAAAAATGAAATTATGAATTTGAAAAGAGCTTTAGCTTCTATATATCTTTAATCTGTTGATAATGAAAATATTCCTACAGTATGTGTGCAGAATGGGAGTAATTTACGAAAGAGATGAAAATGATGAATTTATTGTTATATTGTTATTATAGTTAAATATAGAATTTTGTACGTTATTATAGTTAAATATAGTATTTCGTACAACTTGGAATACTCAAAATTGGAATTATTAATACTTAGAATTATAAATTTTTGGAATTTTTCGATATGGTTTGTTTTCAGATGACTTGGGAGATTAGATGTTAGCTAATGTTGTGAGAAGAGAAAAGAAAATCGAAATTTTTTTTCTTTTGAAATTTCAGTAATTTGCAAAACATTCAATAATTTACAACTTCATCTTTTACAATGAAACTTTCATTTTATGATGTTTAATTTGATTAAATATTGATTGATGAATTTTTGTTTGTGTATATGTGTGGTAATACTTTTTTCAGAAGATGTTTAAATAAACATACAGCTAGTGATGTACTATTTGCTTAAAACAAACAAAAAAAATAAACTCAAATATAATTCTGAAATAGAAATTCCTATAGCTCATTGGCTGTATTACATTTTGCTCAATTGATGTTCTTCAGGAAAAAGAAGGTTTGTGAATTCATATTTGTTCAAATGTCAATAAAATTTATAAAAACAATGTAGTTTTGACCTGATTCTTTATTGATATAATTTATGATATAATGAACAAAATTTAAATGTAAGTTTTTAACATGAATGGACACATAGAAATTATTAAACATAGAATTTTTAACGTAAATGACGTAGAAGTTAATTCTTCTTTCTAGAAATAATTGAATATCTTGGAACAAAAACAGAACATTCATTATTTATGTTCGTACTGATACTTTATTGAAATATTTTGCAAATTAAAATTTCTTTCCTTACTACTACATTTTCCTTTTTTTTTTTATCGTTAAATTTTACCTTTTGATAATAACTCTTTATGAATTAATGAGTTCTATGTATATATTAAAAATCATTAATTTTAAAAAAAGTAAATTTCCACCGACGATAATCCACTTATTATTCCAATTTAATGTATTAAAAAAAGTGAGAAATGTTCAAACACTGTTAGATATATAGTGTAAAAAAGCGATTTTTTGGATATTTGTTCTTTTTCTTTTGATTTTTTTTTTTCGAGAAAGGGACAACAAACAATGAACTATTAAATGGTGCAGTTTTTTTTTTTTTTTTTTTTTCAGCCTGAAGCATCAGTGGGACCAGTAAGTCCAGTTCGACCAATAACATCAATTGAATCTTTCAGTCCAGTTTCTTCATCAAAAAATACTTCTTGGTGCCAACATATAAAAGAAATAAACAATAACAATAATGAACATAGCAAACTATTTGATGGTTATCGTCCAGTAACACCGATACAACCATTTGATATCTTACCTGTTTCAATTCCACGCATCGAAATTGATAAAGCTATCAACAATAATGCTCTTCCATCACGACGAAATCATTGCAGCGATACTTTTTACGGTTCATTTTTATCAATTTTTTTTTCTTAAAAGCTTTTATCAGTTTTCTTCTTTTAACGCTTATCATCCATTTTTTTTTCTTTTTTTACCTAAATCTTGAGCAAAAGATGTAATTTTATATTCAAATATTTCTTTTTTATAGTTTACTGCAGCTTCTATAAATATATTTGATTTCTTTTCAATAATTTTTTTTTTAAGTGAAACTTTAACAAATTTTGACTTTCCATTTATTGTATCGAATGATAAATTTAAGATAAATTTAAATTATCATCATTTATTTAGCATAAGAAGAAATATCATTCTATGTAATTAGCATTCTAAAAATAACACTTAACTGTGTTGCATTTCTTTTAAAATACTTTTTAAATTTTAATACTTACTTATTTTCCTTAATACTTTTTAAATAATACTTAACCCTAATAACTATAGCATTATTCAGAGCATTCATCGCGATCTGATGATTCCCGTGGTTTTGTATCTCAATCAAGTCATTCCGGTAGCGGTGGTAGAGTACCATCAGTAAATTCTATTTTTGTGGCTAATTCGATAGGTCCACTCAAAAAAGTTATCAAAGAAAGTCGTTGGATATCGGTGCATGATGGGCGACCGGTCGGTCCTTACGTTAGGACTGTCACGTATGTTCCCAAATATTCCGATGATGAATATGTTCTGAATGCATGCAACGATAGGAATTATCATTGTAATAACAAATATAACTTACAGCAAAAGTAAGCTTTATGAATAATTTAAACACGTAACGTAAATAATCCAAACTATACATCATTACTTTGCTAATTATTGAAACTTTTTTGAAATTCTTCCTCATTGGTTAAATTTGATCAAATTTTATAAATTATCATTGAGTAATCTCATATAAGTTAACAATTAAGATGATAATTTAAAAAAAAAGGTACTTAATAAAACGTGAATTATTTTTAAAATTTTCTCATTTAATCTAAAAAATTTATTTTTTTCTATTTAATCTAAATTTATTTTAAGGCAAGTAACCTACGAAGATGAAAGATATTCATCAAAAGCTATCAGAACAACAAATTCATATGATCGATGTTCTGTTTTTATTCAAAATCCATTGTATAGCGATTGATTGTTTCATATATATTTACATTTAACCTTTGCACTTGAATTTTATTATTGAATGGATTATTAGCTTTAATTTAGAAAATTTTCCATCTCCTTTTAACAGCAAAAATTTTAGACAATAGTTTGATGATTGTTGCATTTGCTTTTTTTTTCTTTGTTTTTTTTTCTTTGTTTGATTTTTAAATCTTTTCCTTTTGAAATTTTTATTCTTGCATTTATATTTCCGTACGAATAATTCAGGAAGAAATTTTACACGCATTAATAAAAATGTTTCAATGACACTTTTTTATAATTTTTTAATTAATAAATTTTTATAAAAGTTTTGTTTTATTTCTAATAAAATTTTAATAAAATTTTGATAATTTGCACATATTTTACTGTTCATTTAAATTTTTATGAGATATAAAAAAGAATGTTTTACACTTTTATATTAAATAACTGAAGTTATATTTCAACATAGCAAAAAATTTTTAAATCATTGAAAGATATCATTGTTGTTATTTCTGTTATAGTTGAATTTCTAGTTATATAGTTGAATTTTTCATTATTGTGTTTTAATAAACGTACGCAATTTTAATATTTTATTTATTTATTTATTTATGCAAAATTTTCTCATTTCTGCTAATTAAGGATAGAATTTTGAATTTTTCTTAATTAATTCCAGAAGAAGAATATTGTATTCAGCACTTAATCTTATCCATTGATCTCCATTTTCACGTATAGAAGTATCTATTGTTTGCGCAAACATATTAATCAATTCATCCCAATTGCATAATTTCATATTCAAACATTTATAAAAAAAATTTGACCAAAGTTCATGCATATGCAAATTCCTGTAAATTTAAATGATAAAATTTCAATGGCAAAAATGATATTAGATGATTGTGTTGAAAAATTTTCTGCATATATCATACACATAGATAAGATAAATGATAAATTCTTAATAATCGAAGCTACTCAGAGTGCTATCTTAATAATTCATTCTTATCTTTTGAATATGATAAATTAAACAAAAATTTTTGCAAGTTGTTTTGCGATTGCATGAATTATTGTCACATTAAGTTTACATTAACTACAGAATTTTTGTCCTCATTATGAATTAGTAATTTTTTTTCAGGCAGATGAAAAAAAGTAATTTCTTTGAAAGCATAATAAACGTAAATGTGAAATTATTCCTGAAAAGAAAAGAAATCAATTTTTTAAATTGTTTTGCATTTTATTATTGCACATGCAATTGAATAACAAAGGAAACAAATATTCAAAATTTTGATTAGTTGTAAATTTTAAAAATTCAAAAAAAAAAACTTCTTAAAATTCAATAAAGAAACATAGCGCCCATTTTTGCATTGTAAATAACGTAATGTTTGATTACAAATTAATTCATTAGCGATATTTACAAAGCCCATTTTATCAATTTCGTAATTCCATGGTTCACATTTCTAAAATTATAAAAAATATTAAATTAAATTTTTGAATTTCTTCACGTAACTTTTCACTGTCGTACCATGTTTTCTATTTTAATCATTTATCATTTATCGAATAATTTTATCACTTCTATGAACTATTAATGATTTCAACGACATTTTTAATTTACATTTTCTTACTTTCTACAATTTCTTCCCATAGTATTAAGTAAACAAAAGCAATCACTAAAAAAAATAAGATTTAAACAATTTAACTTAATAGTTGTAGTGTTGATATTACTAAATAAATATATTAAACTTACTCATTCAAAAAAAAGGGAAGAAAAAATTAGCCATAATAATGTTGTTTAATGAAAAATGAAAAAAATTGTATTTGGGTGCATTTGAAAAATATTTGAATATTTATATAATGAACAATATATTATGATAAATTAGTAACACTAAAAGTTGCTAGCCTAAGATATAAAAAGTTCGAAGAACAACCCGAAGAGCTAAAATTTTTGGCTAAATAATTTAGCAAATTCAAAAGAAGCATAAATCCATCTCTATCATACGTAATTATGATCCGTGACAACGTTATTTTCATTGATATACTGTCCACTGTACTTTGTTCCATTGGTATTTTGAATTGCATAATCCCAACTAGCTAATTTTACAAGTAATGTTGCACCGTTAGTTAATGTATTAAGCTGTGGCTTATATGCAATCCTATAATTTTTTTTGTTTACAAAAAATAACTGATAATTTAGAAAAAATTTGGCAAATCAAAACTTACATTAATGTTAAAAAATACAAAACGATTAAAGTTTAAAAAAGAGTTTCAGCTTTCTACTAAATCCGATAGTAGTTTAATCAATAATTTAAAAAAATTTAATCAGGTATTATATTTTAATTGAATTTGAACGAATGTTTGATTAACTTGAACTGGATATAAATATTTGAAAATTGAAATTGCATGAAGGTGAATAATTTAGAGTAATTTGATTACTATAAGTCTTCAAATTAGACCTCTAAATTAGATCAAAAAAAGAGAAGAAAAAATTTTGAATATATTTTTTGAAATGCTTAAATTAAAAACCTTCCAGCAACGAAAATATTATCACTTTTAAAGCAACCATGAATAATATTCATTTGATGTATGCAACGTAAAATTTTCATCAGATCAAGAATTATTATTGCAATTATAAATTCGCTTAAATTTATACTACTATAATCCTGAATTGCTATCAATTCCTGAAATTAATGAAGTGCTGAAAATAAAAGTAAAAGTTGGATGATTCAATATAAAGAATATTACTTTCAATTAAACTGTAAAGTTAGTAGTACTTTGAAATTCAAATTTTGATTACTAAAAATTCATCATTTTTTGAACACTAAAGAGTTAGCATTTTTTAATTTAAATTTAATTACCCAAAAAGCTGATGAATGAAGAACACTAAAGGGTAGGCGTTTTTTTTCTAATTTTTTAGTTTACATTTCAATTACCCAAAATAGTGACGAATGGACACTGAAAAGGTCGACATACAGGTAATTTAAAAAGATGAACTAATAAAACCAATTAATTAAACATATTTTTTTTTGACAATTAATCATAATTACTTTTATATTAATTTTGAAAAAATGAAAGAGTGTGTTTATGATATTTACTTGCTCATTTATGCCTGTTATCGAATAATTCGTTGAAGAATTTTTTTAAACTTGAATTTGTACAATTTTAGCTTCAAAATTTATTGATTAACTTAGAAATAAAATGTTTTTTATTGATTTGCAAGTTAAATTTCTTTATTTCAAATGATCAAAAATGATTTTTTAGAATTTTTATTGCTATTCC
>SSBO01000013.1:1905026-1930912 GCA_005281725.1 Wuchereria bancrofti | reverse complement strand
AACCATAATTTATTCATTTATACTTCAATCATAATAGGAATTTTTTATCTCTTATATTCCGATGATAAGTTTAGCTATAATTGATCTTCTACACTCTAAATGATAATTTCAATTATAATTTATTCTTTTACATTTCAATGATAATTTAATTATAATATATGTTTAACATATATACAAAAAAAATTTATTCGCTTCATTTTTTAAGTGGTCTAAAAAACACAGCTGTTAATGAATTCAAAATTTATGGTGGCGCATCTTGTTTGTATATTAGTGAAGAAGATAAAAAACTCTATGATAATGTATCAAGATTTGTATGTTTATTTTCATCTTGTTTTTTTCTATTATTAATTACGACAAATTCAAATTAATATTTATAAAATAATGAAAAAAGAAAGAAAAAAGCAAAAATTTTTTTCAAATTAATATTTATGAAATAAATGAAGAAAATGAAAAAAAAAGAAAATGTTTCAAATTAATATTCATGAAATAAATATTTTACGATTACAATTTATATTTAATTTTGTTATTGTGATCATTTCGTTAATATTAATACTAATTTAGGATTGTCCAGATAGAAATGAAAATAAATTAAATGTTGCATCGATTAAACCAATTGCATTACTTGTGCCAATGTCATCAATAATTAGTAATGTTGCTTCTGTAAGTAAACATTTCATTTCTGCCATTTAATAAATACAAGAAAGAGACTTATTTCATTAATTATTCATTATATATGCATTTGTGAATAGCACTTCTGATAATAAATGTTCAGTTTTATTAGTTCATTTTATTACAAAATGATTTATGAAATAAGTAATAGCCTAAGAGTCCAGTAATAAATGATTATAATTTGTTTGAGCTAATAAATAACAGCCCAGTAGCCTAATAAACTGATAAATAATACCTAAGTAGCCTAATAAGCTGATAAATAATAGCTCAGTAAAGAATTGATTATGGTCTGTTTAAGTAGATAAATAGTATTATGGTTTGTTTAAGTAGAAAATAAGCATCAGATGATTCAATAAAATATGATATTTAATTCTGAGAGCAAAATATTTATAATTTGTTATAATTATGAAGGAATTTTGTGCTCAATGATAATATCTGATAATTTTATTAATTAACCATAAATAATGAATTACTCTCATCTATTATACAGCATTTTTAATTAGATCTTAATTAGTCATCTGTAAACTTTAATTAATCTTTCCGTTATCTAAATAAAATTAAATTTAATATTAAGCACAAATTTAGTTTAATGGATTTTACTCACTTTAACAAATTTTATATAAGAGATAAAATAGATAAATGAACAATTAAAATTGCTATATAGGAAAATATTAGAGCAGATAATTTTAGTTGGATAATTAGTTGATTAATTAATTAGTATTATAAAAAATAATTACTGGAATCACTTGATAACCAATTAATGCTACTCAAAGTAGAAATTTTGCTGAAAATTCAAAAGTAAAAAAAGTGGAAAGAAAGTAAAAGTAAAAAAAAAAGTAAAAAGTAATTAATTTATTGCAGATTCGTGGTGTTCCATTTTATAAAGCATTTTCGGATATAGCAATTTTTGAAGTGGAACCGATAGATAAATTAATTCAAAAATTAAATGAAGAAAGTGAACATGATAAGGAAGAAGTAAATCTTGATTTAGCATGCATATCAGAATCAATAATTCGAAATGAAGGAGCTCTTTATATTATTGCTTCATATGGGCGTAAAAGTAAGCTTTCCCTTCCCTATTATAATATATTTAAATTAAACTAACTTTTATTCCAATATTTTCTCCTTCGTTTTTTTTAAGTAATATGTTAATGAGCAATGTATAATTTATATTTTTAACAAATTTTTTATGTAATTAACAAATATTGATCTATTATCAAATTCATTATTATAATTAACTAAACTATTACAAGTGATGAATTAAAATTTAGAAAATTTAATGCATAACAAAGATAGTAATCCAATTAATGTTAAATTAAATCTTCTACTGGAAAATAATGTTTACATTGATGAATGTCCGCCAAGTATCCCATTATCAGCTTGCGAAAGCATTATGATAATTGAAAGTGAACAAACTGCTACTGAAGTTTGAAATTACTCGTTTTTTTTTTTTTGAAAAATAAAAATAAAAAACATATGCATTAAGCGTAATTTCTTATTAGGTAATAAAATGTTAGCTATTTGAAATTTTAATCATTAATTAATATCAATTTAAAAATTGATTGAAAATTTTTTCTTTTTATTGCAATAATATTTAATATCATCATTTTTTGACATTTAATTTATCAAATTTATGTTTATTTTACATAAAAAAAAGAATTTGTAAAATACAAATAAATTTTTTTTTTTAAATTTCAAGGGTGATGGTGGTGCAGCAGTTATGAGAAAGCAGCGTAACCTTCCAGTACTAATAGGTATTCTCTCATTTCGACAACACATCGGACGAGCTTATGTAAGTTTGTAAACAAAATTGAGTTAAATTATATTCAGTCATAGAGTCAAATTATTCAAAAATATTTGTACAAATTTTATTCAATAATTAATAAATTACTAATAATCAAAAATGTACTTTGAATCATTACAAAACGATTTATTTCTTTTTCTAGCAAAATTTGTAATAAAAATTTTTTTAGAAAAAAAGATGTTTTAAATTGTTACAAAATGATTAATTTTTTTACAGCAAAATTTGAAATAATTAAATTTTTTGTTTTCTCTTAAAAAAAGCAAATCTTTTTCCATTTTTATGTTTTAAATTTAACAAATTGATTGAATGTTGATGATACTAATATGGAAGTAATTTTTTTCTTTTTTTTTGTTTGCTTGTTTTTTTAAAAACAATTTAATTTAATAATATTACCACCCATTTATTATTATTTATCAATAATTTTTACTAGTGTCAAAATTCTCATATATTTGTTAAACTAAAATAAATTTTTTTAAGACAGTTTTATTTTTCATTTTTATATTTTAGTTTATTTTTTTAAGTTTATTTTAATGTTTTAGACAAAGTTTATGTTTGCAACACGTATTAGTGAATTTCATGATTTTTTCTGCTATTACATTGGTATTTGCATATATGAAGAATTCATTGATAATCAATATTGGAAACATCCTGATGATGTAATTATTATCACTGATAAGGCTGAAAACGATATATATGGTATGTATCATAAAAGTAACGGTGATATGTTATCATTATCAATTCATTTCATTTATGTCATAGCAATATTTTAGATAATTAATGATTTTAGAGAGAAAATTTTAGCTTATTAAAAAAAGTTCATTAATTAGTAAGAGCAAATTACAGACAGCTCATTTCCCTCATATCATTATCAGTTATCATTTTTAGTGATAGTATATAGGAAGGGAATTTTAGCCTCCTAGTGAAGAGTGAATTGTATTATTGTTTATTTAATTGCGAGCAAATTACAGGTAAACATTATGTTGCAATAACATAATCAACATACTATAGAATAGTTGTTATGCGCAATAGTGATGATACGCATTTGCATATTATCAAATCAAGCTCATATCTGGTGTGACTTTTTTTTAGGAATAAATTTTGAAGTAAGCAATTTGATGATATTAGCGAAACTTCAATATTATTTTTTTGAATAAGCAAGAGTAATTAAAGGAAAAGCAAACATCATGCAAAAGCGCTATCAGTAAAAATGATAACTGATTAATTTGATTGAAAATTGATCAATAGCTGTGCCATTTTAGAATCAAAAACTAATAAACTTTAAATATGTTTAGTTTACATATGAATAAATAAGATTTAGTATTTTTTATTCAATAGCATCATCCATTGTACCTTACCTTTATTTGTTTATTTTTTATTTATTTGTTTACCTTTTTATTTATTTATTTTTTTTTTGAATAACGATGGCATAATTTTTGATAATTTTATTTTTCATAAATGTTATCATTTTTTCTAGGGCTTTTTAATTCTTTTCTATAAATGATCCAAATATGAAATATTAATAACTATTCTGAGACAATTATTTTGCTTTAGAATATTTTGTTTTGAAATGTTTTTTATATAAATGTTAAAATTTAACTTCAATTAGCTGTAATCGACTTTAAGACTAAAAATACATATAATATAACTCTTAATTTTTTATTAATAAATATTTTGAGACAATTATTTTACTTTATTTCGAAGCAATTTTTTGAAATAAATAAGTTTTGAAATTTTTTTTGGAATGTTTGTTATATAAATGCTAAAAATTAAATTTTAATTAGTTGTAATCAATTCCAAGACTAAAAATACATCATTTTTTTAGCACAAATATAATTTCGCTCAAAAAAAGAAAATGTTAATTTAACTTTTAGGCTATACTAGTATTTGAAGTAATGTGGTATAAATAAGTAAATTTTAAATGGAAATTACAAAACAATTTTTTCAAAAATAATGGAAAAAGAAATTTATTTCCAGTGAATATTGACAATATCGACATATTCAAGAAAACATTTGAGGAGCAAATAAAAATAGACAATTTTTCAACTTGCAAATTTCAACGTATCTCTTATTGCTTATTAATTGTTTTAATTACAATCATAAATCATCAATTTTTTAATTTGTAAGAAAAAATTTAAACTTTCTCATATGATCTATGCTTAATAAATTATGTTTGAATAATAAAACATTAAAACGATAATTAGCGCAGCATTCAATATTTTATTTCTTATTTTTGTTAAACATTGAAGCATAAAATATAAGATTGTAAATAATTAAATTTAAAAGGAAAAAAGTTTTCTTTTCTTTCAAATAAATTAGTGAAATTGAGAAATTCATGGATTAATATTATTTAAATTGCATTAACAATTTTTTGCAGCAATAATTAATTTTGCTACATTTTTCATTTCCTTATCAACAAATAATATTTAAGTTGAAAAATTACTTTTCACCCTGTTTTTCCTTTTTTTAAATTTTAAGAAATTTTAGTCCGCACTTTCTCATATTATTGTCTTTTACATCATTTACCTTTTATCTCTTATTTACCATTTACCTTTTATTTAAGTTTTACCTCATTTCTTGTCATAACGATGTATAAGTTATTTAGTTTAGCTGCAAAAAAAAATTAATAATTCTTTTTCCTCCAAAAAAAATTTTGTTTTGATTCAATTGATAATTTTAAACATTATTGAGGGTTTTTTTTTCATTGCACATTCAGTAATATTACTCAATTCTGATTCTTTTATTCTTTTCACTGATTATTGATAATAATTTTTCTATGCTAAATTATCTAATCGATAAAGATATTAAATAAGCATGAAAATCAAACTTAAGCCATTTATTTAAGATTAATTCAATAATTTAGCTATTGTTGAATTTGATCGTAATTATCTAAGTCTAATTAATACATTTAATTATTGTGTAACTTTTTGTCCTTACAAATCATTTTCAGTATTAACTGGATAACTATAAAATGACGAATTATGAACACAAAAAAATGCTTTTGATAATTTAACGTTAAACTGAATAAGAACTCCAATAAAATAACTGTTTATTGAATTTAAATTTTTTTCAAATTACATTTCTTTGGGAAAACGTTATTTTAATTAGAAAGGAAAATTTGGAAAAAAAAAAGGGGAAGAAATGAATTGATCACATAAGATCAGCAGCACTTTTAATCGTATCATAATCATTCGGATATGGTGGTGCACTCTCATCGACAAACAGATAATCATTTGATAAATTCACAATTGTTAAATTAAATGGTTTATCAAATTTAATTACAATCTAAAAAAATAAGTTTTATGAACGTTTTTAAATTCAGCGATAAAAAAGAAAAAGTGAGAAAATTTTACACCTTTTCCATTTTGTTTGTTTGTTTTTCTTCCTTATCATCAAAAAAAAGTTAAAAATAAAGTTACACAAAAGTTATATTTGCATTCTTTCATAATGATAGCAATAAATAATACTACAAATAAAGAGCGCAAATTGTTGAGATCATTTTATCATTATTTCATATTTTTATGATTAATTTTTTTTTTTGTAAATACTTAAATATTTAAAATTAAGAAGTAAAATTGTTACATTTTGACAGCATTTAATCATAAGCAATTCAAGCGTTGCAAAAATAGCCCAAAACCATGCAACATATTTGCAAATTTTCCATTCAAATGGAAAAGATGCGCCCAAATTTCGTAACGTTTCAATTGTACCATTCCAATTAAAATCGATGATGGTTAGGGCTAAACGAGAAAAAAAGTGATTGAAAAATTAAGAAGTGTTCTTTTAATATTTTGTCAAAAATATATATTCTCATTAAATAATAAAGGCATTAATAAATTTTTTTTATTTATTTATTGTTTTTTTTCTGAAATGATCTTTGATAATCTATTAGTGTTAATTGTAATGCAAAATGTATGATTTTTAATTATTCCAATTAAATCAACACATTTAAAAAAAAAACGAATGGAAGAATTAATAGTTTTTTGTTGAAATGATCTTTGACTTTTTTGATGCTGTTATTTATAATTCAAATGAATAATTTTAATTTCTTTTATTTTTTGAAATTTTTTACAAACTGTTAGCATTATTTGTAATGTAAAACTTATGATTTTTAATTATTCCAATTAAACCAACACTTTCTTTTTTAAAAAATAAAAGCATTAATACCTTCCTTTTTTTGAAATGATCTTTGATGAAGTATTAGTGTTATTTATAATGTAAAATGTATAATTTTAATTATTTCAATTAGATTAAGAGGGATAAAAAAAGGAAGAAAAAGAACGAAAACATTTTAACAGGGAAATTGTTTGTGTTAAAAACTTACATATTGAAATGATAAGCCAACAAATGAGCTCACAGAAAATTTGAATTGCTAATGATGATTTGTCTTTATCTGTTATAAATTCAAAAATATGCGCAGATAGAAAAAATATAGTTATTGTGGCGGTAACTACTGATATCAACAAATGCGCTGCAAATACATTAACATATAAATATATGTGTGTGTGTATCTGTGTGTAAAAATATTTAAACTTGAAACAAATTTAAAATTTAATCATTTAAATAAATTTAGATCTGAAATTTAAGCTTCTATAAGTTTATATGTAAAATTATATCTTTTGTGAAGTCATTTTTGTTTGTTGTAACTCATACTTTTCATATGTTGCCATTATAAAGATAATTAATGATATCAAATGATAATTCCTTCCTCTATCGTTCAAAGAATATGCCAAATAATTAATCATTGATTTTCTTTGTTTGAGAAAATTATTTAAAGAAAATTTAAGAGAAAATTAATTTAAACTATACCGGATCCATACTGTTTATTAGTAGCGCCGAATCGTTGACGAAATCCAAGCAATACACATATACTATTAGTAGTGAACTTCTCATAGTAATATTCATGTCTAAAATATTAATCTTAAAAAAAAGGAAAAAAACTGAAACTGAAAAATTTACAAAAAATTTTATATATACATCTGCAAATTTCAATTTTGTATAACAAATAATTTGCTTTAAATAAATACTTTATTAATTTATTGATTATTTTTGCTTCAAAATATACAAAAAAAAAGTAGAAAAATTTATAAAACAAAATAACCGAATATTTAGCCAAGTGATATTATCTATTGGATCATCAAATTGCTGTTGTTGTTGTTGTTGTAAAATCTCAACAACTGTATCATTTTTCACTAATTTCAAATTTTCCTGTAATTAACTATTTAATGTAATTGTTTGACCAATTCCAAATGTTCCTATAATTAATTATTTCATATAATTATTAAGACTTTTTAATGCATTTAATGCTTATAATATTATAATGAAAATGTATTTGCATATACGTTAAGTATAAAAAAAATTAATCCTAAGATTTTTTTGTTTTATACTTTTTTCTTTATTATAATTTTTATTTTGCTCCAAAAATTCAACTTTTTTCAACTTGTCATCTTCATTAATACAAAAGTAACTTTTTCATTCTTAACTTTTACAAGAATAAATAAATTTTAGTAGTTCCAGAAAAAAAAAAAAAAGAGAAATAAATCAATAAATACTAATATCTTTATCACTTTCTTTCTTTTCTCTTTTTTTTTAAATTAAAAAAAATACGTGTTTAAGAAACGTGAAACAAACACGTAATTCTAGCGCACACTGTTCATCATTAATATAGGCTTTTTCAAGTTCATTATCTGTTATTTCACGACAAATATATACAGGCCAAAACAATAGCACTAGCATAATAATTACTGCTGTACATATTTCAAATATATGTGGTATAAGTAAAATATGCATTTCTTCGCCTCTTCAAATCTTAAAAATAAATTTAATTTTTGAAAACAAATAAATCATTCATTATCTTTAATTTATTTAAATCATTTAGCATATCATTTCTTTCTCATTAAAGACATACATAATCCATGATATTGTTGATAACTACTCACACACTACAATGCATTCACTAACTTATGGTACTACCTGATAATTACCCATACGTAGGATTACATTAATTACTTTTATTATCACCATATTACGTACTACTTTTTAAAATGTGATAATCATTCGTTATCAAAAAAAATTTTTTTTTGGAATGATGCTGAAAGAAGACTGTAAAATTGATAATCTCTCCAAATATAACACTGGTAAAACTACTGTATCAGTGATACATATGATTATCGATATTATTTTGAATCCTGTAAAATATTTGATAAATTTGTAATGTTTGATAATATTTGCATTCATCTATTTTATGATTTAACGGAAAATATTTAATGATTTTTCTTTTTGATCATTAATTACTTGGAAATAATTTTAAATATAAATCAAAGTTTTCCAAGAAGGAAAAAAATCCAAATAACAACCTTCAGCGCTACTAAAATCGTAAGTGATGAAATACTTTGAATTATTTTATTTCCTAACTTAAAATTTAAAAAAAATTTTTGCATATATACATATATATACGTCGAATGCATTTTTAAAAAATTAAAGTGGAGAAATTCAGTGTGTTGAACAATTTATGATGAACTATTGAATAATTTGCGTATTGAAAATTTCGCGAAACAGAGAGAAGGAGAGAAGTGGAAAAAAATCATTAAAATCATTTCCATTGAATCAGTTATCATTGCATACTTCTAATTTTTAAAATGTTACTTATTTTTGGACTTTTTTTTCTTTTCTGATTGTTTTGATTAGTTTGAAAAAATGTCACTTATATTTCGTTAAGATATATCCAGAAATTATTTATTAATGATTATTCTAAACTTTTCAGTATTAAAACTTTTATTTTTTCCACTGATAAGTTCTTATATTTTTCTAGATGAAATGAAAATGTTATGAAAAAATAATTAATTGCCTTAGTTTTCAAACTAATCAAAATAATTACAAAAAAAAAGAATTAAAATGATGTGAAAAAAAGTTTTCACATCATTTTGAATGGTAAACAATTTGCCGATTTATTTCCAAATATGTGCAATTAGAAAAATGTTAAGCAATTTTTTCCTTTCATATTTGCTCACCAAATAACAATCACATTTATTCAATTTAGAAAAAATGAGAAAATTTATTCAATTTAAATTATTCATCTAATTTTCAATTTTTGACTTATAAAATGTGTTTGGAATAAAAACTGGAAATACAAGAAAAGTGAGAAAAGTACGATAATAATTAGTTGGAGTTATTGTTAAGAATAATTTTACAAATTTATTCATTAATAAATGTTTATATTTATTTATCATTAATTAATATTATACTTTTAGAAGCTTCATGATTAAAATAATTACCTAAATTAAAATAATTAGCTAAATTATGCAATTTAGCATAGTAAATAAAGATTAGTAATAATTTTAAAATAAAATGTCATTTAGTAAGTTAGTAATAATTTTTAAAAATAAAATAACATTTAAAATATAGGGATAAGAGAAAAAAATTTTTAAAAACCTTTTTTTTGTCTTTTTAAAATACTTATTGCTACTGCATGTTTCTTTTCATTTTGTTATTGAAAATCAATGGGAAAAATTTTAATCATAGCCAAATGAATGCAATGTTATAAAATAACATTGCATTCATTTGGTAAAATACAATTTCATCTTTTTTTTTAACTACTTAGATTTAAAAAAAAAAGAGAAAAAGAAGAAAACGAAACAAATAAATTGAAGCATTTTTCATAATTTTCGACTATTTTATTTGATGTATGTAATTTTTTATCAAATTTATAAGTAATTAATGATAATATGGTAAGTAATTTTTTATTATAAGATATCAGTAATATAAAGTTAAATTTGAAAATATAGAAAAAGAAGAAAGAAAACTTCCTTTTTCCTTTTTTTTCAAAGATGTTGATTATTCAATTTATAACGTGCATTAAATTCATTCATTCTGTGCTTGATAAAATGACATCATTATAGAACTTTCTTATTTAATTTCATTTCTAACTTTTTCACATTTCAAAGTTCATAAATACAAGTATATATATGCTAGCAAAAATTTATTCAAATTTTGAAGTTAAATCTTTCCATGTGTAATATTTGAATAAATTCAACTCATTTAAAATACCTAATTTTACATATAGTCATAAATTCATTATTTAATCATTTAATTGCGGTTTTTTTCTCAATATTTTAAAAAAAATTTCGTGATCATTTTTATTTACAATCATTTTATTTTATCTAAAAGGTGTAAAAGATGAAATGAATGAAAAAAGTCATAGGTCAAGTGTCACATTTTATTAACATTTTCTTCAGTTGGCATTTTGTTCTTCTTAATGCGCTGAATGCATTTGAAAGAGAAGTTTAATGATTTAATTTAGTATTTTAAATGAAATCACCGTACTCGAACAGTTTCTAAAAATATTATCATATAAACTGATAAATTCTTATGTAATAAGTTAAAATAAAGTTTAACTTTATTTTAAGTTGTTTTTTGCAGTCATTTGTTAAAAGTGTGTAACAAAATTTAATTTTATGATGATTTTAGATTTTTAAATTCACAAAAAAAAAGAAAAGAAAGAAGAAAAAGATGAATCATAAACCATTCAATGTTTAAGAAAATGTTGTAAAGTTGAAAATAAATTCTATAGAAATTCATCTTTAACTAATTCATTTCAAATGTATTATATCAAAAAATTTTTGGTTTTTTTTTTTAAATGAATTATTAAATATTTTAGTTTGTAAAATAGTTGTGAAGTTGAAATAAAATAAATGAATGAAAGAAATCTTTTCATTTTTTTTTTTTTTTTGCAAATAATTTAGCTTATACTATTTGAAATATTTTAGAAGGAAGAATATTGCCACTTGAGATTTAAACCAAATATTATTATTGAAAGATGATTGATGTGAAAAATTTTTCCTATTTTTTTTTTAATTTTCGTTTCTTCCATTTTCAAAATTTGTGTTAAGAAAACAGTAATTGAATTAAAAGACATGGAATGCTTTTTTTCGTCAAAAATGCGCGAAGTATTGTTATGCTTTCTGAATTCTAACAATATCCTATAGAATATGCCAACAATAAATTTTGCCTTCCTAAAAGATTCTTCGAAATGTTTACTAAACAAATTTAATCCATCGAACTTGTCAACTATTTCATACATCCTTCTTTCGTATCATCTTTCACTGTCTTTTACTTAATGTATCAGTTAGAAAATACCAATCGGAAAAAAATTCTGCCGTTAATATTTATGCGCTCTTATATACATACACATACAGCAACATACATACATGCATTATACATAGATGCATACACATACACACATATATTCACACATACACAACGCACACACATGCACATATATACATACGCAACACACCCACACACATTGACATACATGCACACACACATGCATATGTATCTCCCGCGTAATACTGGTAATTTTGTTTATCATTGTAAGCAGTAAAGTTTTCTTATGGGAAATGAAAAAGATAATTATGAAGAAAATGAAGGAAAAAAAAGCGAAAATTTTCATCTCAGCAGGCGTTCATCCATTCTTCTTTAATGTTTCTTTTTCCTTTTCTTCCTTTCTTTTTTCCCTTTATGAAAGCTAAAATTGGGAAAAAAACAAAAAAATGTAAAATTGGCAAGAAAGAAACATTGTGATAAACAAATTTTGCCGTTTTAAATGAATGACATTTTCAATTCCTTTTCCAATAATTTCTTTTAGTTGAACAAACAAAACAAAGAAAATATATTGCCACTAGCATAATAAATAAAAATAAGTATGATAAAAACAAATGAAAAGTGGACAATTACGTCAATCGATGAATATTCCAAAAAAAAAAACTCTTTTTTTCGCATGATTATTTTGCACTTTTTGTTTACATTTGAAAAACGTCACATTTTTTCAAGTTCAAAAAAACAATAACAGGCATCATTTCTACAAGATAGGTGAATTTAAAATATGTGATATGAACGACGGATGGAACTGATATGTTTTGTTATTGTTATTTGCTGTGCTTTACTGTATTTCGTTTTTCCTTTTTCCTTTTTTTTCTTAAATATTTTTATTTAAATATTAAATTAATTAATCAGTCGTATTGTGCTATTTTTATCAATGAAAATTTTTGATGCAATTAATTGATTAATTCTTTTCCAAGACATTTGTAATTAACAGTTTCGAATGTTTAAATGTGGCATTTTGATTAGTAGTGACAAGTACTTTGGTGACAATTTGTTTTTTTTTTTTGCGAATTATTTCTTTCTGTCATATAATCTATAGAGTTTTTTTCCTTATAAATATCTAAATTGTTTATCACTGAATAATTAATCATATTAACAAATAATTGACAAAAGATTGGAATTGGAAATTGAATTAGAAAAAAAAGTCGCTAACAATTTTCAATCACTTTATGAGAATATCAAATTTGAATTTCAAGTCAGTTATTTGATTAAGACAAATATTCTCATTAATGATGCCTATTTAAACAATAATAAGTTTTTTTCTTCTTTTCAAATAAAGTACACATTTGAAACAACAAAACTATCACTATGATGTTAAATTTTATCCATTATTTAACAATCTTTGTTTTTAACTAAGTTAAATTTTTTTACAAGCCTTAAAAAAGGCATACAGTTCAATTTTAGGCTTCATCCTAGGCTAACTATTTATTTGTAGTATGATCAATTAAATATTATCTTAAATGCTTAAGGCATAAGCATTTTTGTAATTTGATTAATTTGATCAAATTTTGAGATTTTAACAACAAAATATCAAAACATTATCATTACATTTTCAAATTATTTGAAATATTTACATATCATAATAATATTAGTAGTTTTTTCAATTATCCATCATAATTTTGTAAATTTTCCTGAAATTCATCTTTTCTTTGAAAAATTAAAAATACTGAAAAAATACTAGTTTTTTTATTTCTTTTTAGAAAATATGTACAATTTTGATGAATGTAAAAATATTCATATTCTTTTCATAAAAACAAAAATTATAAAATAATAAGATATTTTAGAAAATATTTATTTTTTAGATTTCAGAAATTGTTAAGATTAACAGAGAGTTTTTTCTACATCACTTTATTAATAATATCAACAATCTGCTATGATGAATGAAAAGGAAAAACAAAAAAAAAATGGAGAAAATGAAAGCAAGCGAAATTTTAGGTGGGAAAAAAATGAAGACATAATCGATAGTGAAGTAATTAAGATAATTTGAAATATGAAGTTCATTTTTGAGTTCAATAAATCAGAAAAGAATTTGATAAATGTTTAACATGAACAATAAAAAATTTTTCTATAATCATATTTCCTTCTATTAAAATGGATTATTGTTTCATTTTTTTTCTTTTTGTTTTTCTTTTTTAAAATTGTATATTGAATGAACTTACGAAATTAAATTTGTAAAAAAAAGATTTAAAAACATCTAATCCAATTTAGTTCTTTTTATTCAATTCGTTTGTTTTTTTGTTTTGTTTTTCTTTTTTTTTTCTATATTTTATTTGAATAGAAATTTTTTAATCTAACATTTCCTGTTTGAAAATAGTTATTTACGTAAGAGAACGAATGAGCTTAATGATGTCATATAAAATGGATGATAGCAATGAATAATTATCCTTTATTCCAATAAACGATCAAAAATCCAAAATTTGATTAAAAATTTAAAATTTTAATTAGTTTTATTATTCATCCAATGTATTGTTAATTCTGTTTAAATTAAAGTAAACGAAATAGCAAAAAAAAAGACTAATCAAATGTGGAATTAATTCACAAAATAAAACAATAACAATATTGCTAACAATTATTTATTAATCAGAATAAATATGATGAAATATAATATTCGAAATTGAAATATTATCTTAATATTTATGATAAATGATTACTTTTTACCAAAAAAAAGTTCTTTGCTATTTTAAACAATGAAATTAATTTACGGTTGTAATATTAACTGAAGGAATGAATATAATAAATGAACAATTTGTGAATGATATTTACTAGTTTTTTTCAATAATTTAGTAAATGTTTACACCAATTGTTAGAGGTAATTTTCGAATTTAATTAAATTTTGAATGAAATAATTTAAAAAAAATAATAAATCCACTTTATCCTTTTATTTTCTTTAATGGTTAATCAATAGCAATAGATTAATTAGCAGAAATTTTTGTCATCTTTTTTTTATAATTATCTTCATGAAAAAATTTTACGATTCATTTTTTTAGAAAATCGTACTGTAACATTTCTTGTCCTTAATTTTTTTGAAATTTTCACGTTTTAATTAATTTTTGTTGCTATTTAAATCTATTAAAATATATTTCGTATATAATTATTACATACATATACACTTTTTAACAATTACTTTTTAAAAATTTTATTAATTTATGAAAGTTTATGCACTCTTTTTAGAATGTTATCATTAATATTTTTTACATAAAAGACTTTACTTTTTTTTTATCTCGAATTTTCCCTATCATTTTAAAATTTCTTAATGTCAGGTAACATATCTAATCTATTAAATTTTGGACAAAATAATTTTACCTTCCTTTTTTTGCATGTAGTTTTTCTATGAGGATGAAAAAACTTTTTTTTCTTTTTAATTAGAAGAATATTTGAAAAAAAAATTGCAGTAACCAAATTTTAATTTTTTCTTCTTTCCATTAAAATTAAAAAAAAAAAAAATCTCTTATATAATTCTATTGATTAACCGATAAAGTATGATGACAATAGCTGATATTACAAGATACAGCGTTATTACGACGGTTGCTGATACTAATGATGATAGGTGATACAACAAGATACGACGATACCGACCGATTACGACAATGTCAATATTACGACGGTAACCGATGCTACATTAACATCGCCTTTTGTTATTGAACAAAAAAGTCCAATGATTAATGATAGTAGCTATGGACAAACAAAAAAAAAATTAGGTGCCAAAATGGTGCAAGAAGCTGCTTTTGGCTAAATAAACATCAAGTAACAATCAGTTGCTGAACTTTACATTCTAAACAATGAAACAATTATAGGAATAACAAATCAAATGGGTCATTTTTTGATATATTCTATTCTTTGCTGAAATACTAATTAATTAATGTTTTTACATTTTGATTACTGATATGTCCCAATATTATGAAATACTTTCTTTACAATCATTTTTAGTTTATTCTTTTTTTGAAGAGCTTCCGATTATCATCTTGAAATACTCTCTTCTTCATATAATTCCAGTTGTTTTTTCTCTTTTTTTAACTTTATTAACAACTATTTGCATTTAGGATCTTCTGTATTATAAGCTAATATATCACCGCGATAGAAATATTTGCATAAAAATTTCAACATTCAAGTATTTTTACTAATTTCGAAAAATTTTTTGAAAAAAAAAATGAGAAAAAAGTAAGCAAATATTTATAAGAGTTTCAATTGACCAACATGCCAAAGTTTTGTATTATAAACTAATAATAACTCAAATATTTGAATATTATATTAAATTATGCATGTTTATAAGCAAAAAAAAAAAAAATTAATAGTACTGTTTGATTGATAATTAAATAAACGTACTAATTTCTTATTCTCTTCAGTTTTTTTTCTTCTATCTCCTATCAAAGAATTCATAATTGCAAATTAAAATATTCTCTTTAATTATTTCATTTATTACCTTTTTTTCTTTTTGAATAGTTCTTTTATTGAACAAAATCAAAAATGAAAAAGTAAGGCTATTTTGAATTAATTCTAAAATAATATATACATATTTTTTCAAAACATATTGTATTAAGAGGAAGTATTGGAAATATAAATATTCTTTTCATATTTGTATTTCTAACACTTTTTGTTTTTCTCAAGAAAACTTCCAGAACCATACTTTAAGCATTATTATTCACAAGTTGGCGACAATTTTTGGCTTAATTTTTTTTTTTTTTAGATCAACATTATTCACAAGCTATCTTTTGAAAAAATTAGCAGAAGTTATTTTATGCTAATGATTGTTCATTCCTAATTAATTGATTAATTTGCTCGCTTGAATGTAAGAGATTAAATTACACCTAAACTTGACCATTCATTTCGCATTTTAGAATTTATAAAGATATTTCATTTTTCAAATATTTAGCGCTTTCATTTTATTTCATTTTTCAAACTTATGAAACTACTAAAGCTCAATTACTTTTATTGCTAAAAAAAATTAATTACTGATAGAAATAAGTGAAAAAAATTTTTTCTTTTTTTAAAATGAAACTAATGCAATTCAGTAATTGTTCGTTGTTCATTGAGAATATAATTATAAATTAAAAATGTTGTTTTCCATATCTGTATTTCTGGCACTTTTTTCTCGTTTTTTTTTTGTTCAAGAAAACTTTCAGAATTTATTGAAACACACTGTTTTCTTCTTATTTAAATCAAAATTTAATAATAGGAAGAAATAAAATAGTAAGAAAATTCATTAGCTAAAATATAGTAAGAAAGAAAACAGAAATATGATAATTAGTGCTAATCTTCTAATCATTCATCATACTTAATCTAATAATTAAAATTCGCATTCTCATAAAGCAACAACAAAATAACAAAAACTGTTTTAATAATTTAAACAACAAATAATTTGTTAATTTTATGCCAAAATGATAATAATTTGCATTTCTTCCAATACTTTCTTTTATACATTTCATATTTATTTATTTAATTTATTTAACATAAAATTCATTTAGATATTTATAAATATCGATATAAAGTATTATTTTAGATATATAATTGGAGTTAATAATTGGAATTACTTGGAAATAATAATTGAAATCTTTTTATAAAATATCTGAAGAAAAATGTAAAAAATGTTTTTTTTTCTCAGTGAGTTTGAATTGAATGTCATTTTTTGAAAACTTTCCTGAATCACTTACCGGATTTGTAAAAATGAAAGTTGAAATATTCTATTTTCTTAATTTTTGTAAATTTTTGAAAACACAAAAAGTACGAGGCAAAATGCTTAATAATTTGAATAATATACTGGAAAAAAAAAATTTTTTTCGTAGTATTTGTAATATTTGAAAATTTAGATAATGCACTAGTTAACATTCATAATGCTATGTTATAATTAATAACTTTTATAATTAATTTGGGAAGTTGTAGTAAACAAAAAGAAAAAATGAAAACTTTTTGCTTTATCATTCATTATTGTTAATCTGTTATCTTAGTATTTTTGAATATCAATTAATCATATTCAGTTAGCTTCTGTTACAGTTGTTTGTTTTAACTTCCGATCGCCATATATTATAAGCGCATATCTATCCTTTGATAATATTTAAATTCTGACAAAAATATTTTTGAACATTATTTTATTCACTTTAACTCACTCATTTATTTATTATTTGTTTATTTATTTATTTTTTCTTCATTTATTTGTTTTTTATCTACTGCTTATTTATTATTCATTATTTTATTTATTTACATTTATTTTGTTCATTATATTCTTATATCTATTCATTTTATTTTATTTTATTTATTTGATTTATTCTATTTATTTGTTTATTTATTTATTTTTATATATCATTTATTTACTCATTTGTATTATTATTCCTTAAATTATTACTTCATTTGCTTTATTAGTCCTGCTTACTGAATTATACTTTTTTTTCTTTTTTTTTCGCAAAATAACTTAACCAAAAATATTATAATTTTTCTTCTATAGTACTAAATTATCACAAATATAAAATAGTAATAAATACTGATTTTATATAAGATTAAAAATCTCCAATGAAAAAAAATGGGGAAAAATTATAGTTACTTTCAAAAAGAAAGAAGTTGATTAAAACAAAAAAAGAAAAATTGAAATTCCTTTTACATTTGTAGTGGCACTGTTAATGTTAAAATGAATGAATAGATGAAATTTATTTTTTGTTTTTTTCCACCAAAAAAATTTATGATATTTTTTTTGAATATATATCATAATTTCAATTTTTCATATACATAAGCAATTACATACTAATTTTACAATCATTATTACTTAATTAACAACAGGTTTGCTTGTTTTTTTATTTATCATTCATTGTATTAAAAAGTTCAACATGTTATGTTATTGTAATTTAAAAAAAAATGTTTTTTTTTTGAAATATTCCACATTAAATTTATCATATTAAATGTGTCAAACAGTATTGTTGGCTAAATTGTTCAAACTGTTCTAAATCTGATCATCAAAAATATAACAAGTATGAAAAAAATAAAAAATAGTAAATTTTGTTAAATCTATCATATTTCATTGTTATTTAATAATAATAATAATAATAATAATAATAATAATTATTAAATTATAATTCATTGTTGCATGTTGAAAGATTTAAATTGGAATTTTTGATTGATTAATGTTGTTGAAATTATTTTGAAAGAAATTTGAATTTTCATTACTTCATTATTTGTACAAATATTTGAAAAACTTTAAATTTTATTAATAAATTGCTCAGTAGATACATATTCATATTATCATTTTTTATTTGTTGGTTTTTTGGAATATACAGTGAAAGTAATAGTATTTGGTGTTTTTTCTTTTTTTTTTTAAAATCATCTCATAAGTATAATTTAACTTATCAAAATAGCCCAAATGTTTTTTTTTTTGCCAAGTGTATTAACTTATAATTAATTTATAGATCATTAAAAATCAATAAGTATATTCCATTTAATAATTATGCATTAACTATCTTCAAACGATTGATAATATAATATTTTTAAAAAAATGATAATATTAGCTGTGAAAGCAAATTATTTGCTCAAACTACTGCTTATTCCGTCAAATTGACAGATATTTTTGTAAAATGTGATATTTATTATTAATGTTAACATTATTTGCAAAACTTTTCCACTTTTTTCTTAAGTGTAACAAAAATTTTACAAATGTTTGGAAGAAAAAATATACGTGTTTCAAATTTAACAAAATTAATAATAACACAAAAATTATCATTTTATTCAATGCTAATTATCACTTTAACTTATATATATCATCATCATCATACTGTTAAAATAATTTAACAAAAATTATTACTTATTATATTTCTCGGTAAATAATGTACGTGTTATATCTTCTTTTCTCATAAATTCCTTACTTTTTTTTCATTCTCTCCCTCTCCTCCTCTCTTCCTCTTTCTCTCTCTTTATATGTTAGAAGTGATTTAACCGGAAGTAGATAAAAAACGAGAAAAAAAGAAGCTCCTATGAATGTTTTTCGTTCCACTATTAGAGCACTCTCACTTATTTCTTCTGTTATTGGCTGCTACCTCTAGCAATTTCAATACAAAATTTATTTTCATTCATAGCGATGACTAAACTTTGTTTACGACTTTGAGCTAAGCTAGGCAAAATAGCAAAATAGAAATTGAAATGAGAAAGAGAGAGAAATAAAGAAAAGTAACATTATAACTTATCTTTTTTTTAAACAGTTATTCAATTTCATTTCAATCATAAAACAACATACGCACATACATACGTACGTCTGAAATAGGATTTTTTTCCATTAGCTAATTCTGAAAAATCATTAAATTGCATACCAAAATTTTAAACTAAAATTGACACTTTAAATCAATAAATAAATGTTTACTAAAATCTTTTCACATTTTACTTCTGTAAAGAAAAAAAAAAAAAAAAAAAAAAACTAGAAAAGAGATTGTTTACTACTATATCAAAATATTTTTTTTTCGCAACGAAAAAATTACTGATGTGTAAAATATATTTTTTTTTAAATGAATGCTTATAATTGAAATGATTATTTTCATCTTTTGAAACCTTTATATGGAAAATAAAAACGAAACAAAAAAAAAGATGTGATACGTGTGTCGTTGCGTATTACGTAAGATTACGTAAAATATGACATTAATGCTATTATGTTTATTTGAAATATTTAATTCATGAATTATACATCATTACAGGTATAATTTAATATGTAAAGAAGGAAATGAAAAAAAAAAGATAAAATTAATTTATCAATGAAAATTATCATCGAATAAGACAAATTTTATCAAATTAGAAAGAATTTTACGATTATACACAACAAACATTTGTAATTTTAACTAAATGCTACAACAAAAGAATTACTAAGAATTGTAATCGTTAAAAATTGATTTTTCAGAGTGAATTCAAAAGTTTATTAGAATTTAATTTGTTCAAAAATGACAACAAAAAAATTTAACTTGTTTGATCATATATTTAAAATTTCACTTTTTCATGTGTAAATTTTATAAATTTTTATTACATACACTTAAAATTTAGCTTATTTAAGAATAATCAGAATATATAATAATTATGTATTTTTTTTTTGTATTTTCTGAATCTGACTCATCATTTCATCTTTAACAAATATTAATCATCATTATCATCAGAAACGAATCATCATAAACAGTTTTAGGATGATTCAACAAACAGTATGTTTTTGCACATTGAACGTTACCGAAATCATTTAAACACATTGAACGTTGCTTATTTAATTCAATTGAAATAGTAGTAATAGATTAAGTGTATATTTGATGAATGTGAAATATTTGTTTTTTTTTTTAATGAAATTCAATTTGACAAATCATTTCTTACGTACATTTTAATTTTTTTTTATGACATAAAAAAGAGAGGAAAAAAAGAAATGTATAAGATATTAATGATAATTAACATTTTTTTATGATGAGATCTTCCATTGATTTGATTATTTAAATTAATTAAAATTTATGATTAATAATTTTTTAACTTATATGTTATAAAATTTTCATAATTACATTTAATCATCAAATTAATTTTCTTTTTCTTTTTTTTATTAAACAAAGAAAAAAAATTTTTTTTTAAGTGAAATGATTAGTAACAGATAAAAGAATTAAGACATATGACTGGTTATATAATTTTCAGTCAATAGAAATGATCAAATAAACATTTTATTTAATTATTTTTGTAAACTTCTTTTTTTGAATTTAACGAAAGCAAATAAAATATAATATGAAATCTTCTATTCCAAATTATTTTGTAATTATTTTCAATTATGTTATGATAAAATTTGAAATTGATTAAAAAATTGATTGTTTCAGGAAAATTTTTGATATTATAATTTTAGAGAAATAAAGTGAAACTTGAAAAAATATGGATTGCTACCAAATATCATTTTTCATATCAGATTATATTATGCTAATGGATTTAACTCAGACAGTTCAAGTTCACTTATAATTTGTAATTAGTAATTTGAAAAAAATAAAATGAACTTTTATTTTAAGGATCAAAAATTCATGAATACATAACATTGATTGCATTCTCTAAGAAATGGTTTCGCTTATCAATAGTATGTCATTATATGATATGTGATGATATGATATGAATGATAGTGTGATAGTAATGACTTGAAGCTAATTAAGCTAAATAAAAAACTGTATAATATCATAAGCAAAGAGAAAAAAGAAAAACTGATCAACTTCAACAGCATTAATTTTATTAAATAGCTTTTTTTATAAACATCTTTTTTCTTTCTTTCTTTCTTTCCTTCCTTTTTTTAATCGAAATTATTCTGCGATAGATTTTCAAAATGCGATAAATTTCAATAAAAAATCTATCCCGGTGAACAGATAAAGGTAATTCTTGTAATATCAGTATTGCAGATAGTTTTACTTATCAGTAGTTTTGAATAAACAGTAAAATAGAAATAAAGCTATAAAATATCTAATCTAACTGTCAAAAATGCTGGTATTACTACCTCCACAATGTTTGTGTGTATGTACGTATGTGAGTATCTGTGTATGCACATGATGTGTGCGTGTACACGTGTATGTATGTATGCACTTGTGTGTTCACGTGCGTGCGTGTGACTCTGATAGAATTTTAATTCGTCTTGTCATATATATTATATTATTTTTCATTGTTTACATCACAGCAAAGAAAGAAAAAATTGTTTACAATATTTGAGAAATTATTTTGCTGTTCAATTATTCACATTCTAGTAATAATACAACTTGTAATTTATTTATTATCAATGTCGATAAAGTGAAATGCAATAAGTAAAAATTAAAATGCAAAGTTAGACATTTTATTCGAACTATTTTTCACTAGATTTTACATAATTAGATTAATATCATTTAATTTTTTTCATTTTTTTCTTCTGAAATATTTTTTTTTAAATGTATTTTTTGAATGTCCCTGTAAAAGAAAAAAGATCCAATTATTTATATCAATAAATTGAACTAATAAAAATGGTTCCGTTATTAGAATAATAAAATTTAACATAACATTCTATTTCAACAAAATTCCAATTAATATTCATTTCAGTTTTATCCATTGAATGAATATTTGATTAGCAACAAACAATAATCAGTTCGTTTCCTTTTTTTTCCTTTTTACAACTAGTTAAATAACGTTTTATATTTTCTAAAAAATAAATATAAACAAACAAAATGAGTATCAAAAATTTTTATTAAAAAATTTTTGCACACTTAATAACTAACAATCTTTTTTTCTTTCTTTACCTTTTTTCAGCATTGATAAAATTAATTTACCGGTTTTTTCACTAGCACATTTTACCAATTTTATTTTACAAATTCCCATTTCATTCCTTTTTAAGGTATTTCTTTCAAACATACATCATCGTTTACATTTTTTTTTTGTTTTTTTTATTTCTCTCTCTCCCTCTCTCTCTTTCTCTCGCTCCTTTAATTTTTTTTCTCCTTTCTTCTTTTTATATTGGTAAAGCAATATTGAATATAAAATTGACAGACGTGAAAAGTTTGTTTACAACAAAAATTCTCGTTAAACATTATGTTTTTTTCTTCTTTTTTTCTCATTTTTTTAAATTATTTTCATTTTCATTCCTTCTCTGTTCATTTCAACAACAACACTTCCCGCCTCTTTCTCAAACTTCAGTAATAGCAATAACAACAACAACAATAGCAGTAGAGCAGTAGCAATAGCTATTTCCCAAATAACCAATCCTTTTTTTATGTTTCTTTTTTTTCCTTTTTTTGCCATTATTTTTCAGTGCAGTAAATCATCATCCATTTGCGCCAATTCCTTTTTTTTTTTGTTTTTTTGTTGCGCCATCTTCCTCACTCCTATTCCAATCCTTTCCTTTCACCTCCTTTTCCTTCTGTTCCCCTGCCTTTTCCCTCTCTCTCTCTCTTTCCTCCTCCTCTCCTCTTTTTTATTTTACACTTTCCAAACTAAGAAATCATTTGTTATTTCAGGAATATTTTCACGGAATAATCATCATTATCATCATTTGTTGTTTAGTAATATTTCGGTTCTTTTTTTTGTTTATTTGTTTATTCCCTTTCTCTATTTCTGCTTTTTTTTGCTATCAAAAAAAGTAAGGATTTTATTATGTGATAAATAGTAATCATCTATTTTAAATAAGTGAACTGTAATAATAAACATTACAGACAAATTGTTACAAAGATAGTGAATAGTTATTTAAATTATTTCTATTTTCTTCCTTTTTTCCTTTTTTTTTTCAATTTTATAAATATTTCTAGAATTAGTACATTATTTATCAATTTAGAGTGTAAATATTTTTTAATAAACATATAAATTTATGCAGTATTTTTTAATAAGCATGTAAATAAATTTATGCATAGAAAGGAAAAATTTTCCAATAATTTATACTTTTTTTTTTAAATTTAAAATCACAACAACATTTCTAAGTATTCATAAATTAACATTTTAATAATTTAATCGACTAATTGAGTAAAATATTGAAATTATCAGAGATTTACAACTTGAAAAATGGTATTGAATGACAAGGTATAGTTATTATATGATTTTAAATTTAAAAATTTACTATTATTATTTGTTAGTGTACAGTTAAAAGCGTAACTTACACCTTTTTTTTCTTTTTTGTTTTGTAGCAACAAAAAAAGATTTGAAAAAAAAAAGTTTTAGAGAAGATCATGTGAACTCAATTCTGTCTTTCACGATAAATGATGATTGCTCTCACATTTTTCTATTTTGCACTGTTCAAAAATCTATTTGCCAAAGCATTTTCTTATCTTTTTCATTCTACTGACAAATTATCGTTTTCGAATTTTTGCAGTTTAAGTTTTTTTCCGAAAAGTTTTTTTTTGAAAAGTTTTGAAAAAGAAGAAAAAAGTGCAATTTATTTGCTGTTATAATATGTGATTAAATTTATCATTTTTATTTTGCAAAAATTATGAAAAGTGAAAAAAAAAAGAAAAATGAAATACATTATAGAGAATTGCTATTTTGCAACTTTGTTAAATCAATTATTTACTTATTGACTTGTATTAACTTTTTTTTGCTTTTTAAAACTTAATTCATTCTATTTTATAAAGTAGCAATAATTTGAAAGATATTAAAGCAAGTATATATAGGTGATTATTGTGATTATTTTAAATAAGCCGAGAAAAAACTGTACTTTATCAAATTGTAATGATTACTGAAAGAAGCCAAGTAAAAGTATCCTCTGAAATTGTAGTGACAAATAAAAATTGTACCTTATCAAGTTGTAGTGATTATTTTGAAATAAGTCAAATTAAAAACCTATATCACCTATCATGTAAGATAACTCAAACTGATCGATAATATAAATCGATCATTGATAATAGATTAAAAAAAAAACGTTTTTTGTGAACGCTTAAATGCTACTGCCACTAATGATCGATTCTCTCCGATCGTTTCAACGTAGAAACATTTTTTTTTCCTTTTTTTTTTTTGTTTTCTGCAATCCATTAAATAACAATGATATCGTGAAACACATCAAATGCAACGATATTTATAAGAAAGATAAAAAAAATTTTTGGAAATGGTTTAGTTGATTCGTAAGAAAGTATTATTTTTTAACATTTTTTCCATGCAATTCAAAACAAAACTTAACCAACAAATTTTTCACTCTTTCAATGTTTTCATTACTTCTATTCCATTATTTTTCTTTTTTAATGTTCATTTCATTTTTTTTTTCGTTGTTTTGTTTTGTTTTTGATTTGGTTTTATTTTTATTTATGCTTTTGTATTTTATTTTTCTCACAATTGTGTGAGAGGAACAAAAAAAAAGTGAAGAAAAAGAAACAAAAACGAGAAAATACAAAAGTTATTTGTTTATTTCATTCCTGTTCTTCCACTTCTTTTTTCTTTCTTTCTTCATATTTGTTTCATTATTTTTTATTATTTTTTTCTTATTTTTTATCATTTTGTTGTTTTTGGTGTTTGACTGAACGAATGCATAATTAATGATACTAGAATCGTTCTTTTCCTTTTTTTTCTCTTTTTTTTAAAACTATTCAATCTAACTGTAAGCGCAAATTTTTGCATAAATTGATTGATATTTCGGAAAAAAAGAGAGAAAAAGAAAAGAAAAGGAAAGGAAAAGAAAAGATATTAAAGTAACTGGATTTGCTTTGCTGTTATTGTTGCTTGAAAGAAAAGTGTAAAAGCAATGCTTTAATCTTAATTTTAACTTTAATTTAAGATTTTGCGCACATTTTTTGCATATTCTTTGTAGCACTTAAGTACAATTAGACTTTTTTACATATTTTTAAAAAAAAATTATATT
>SSBO01000013.1:1884680-1905005 GCA_005281725.1 Wuchereria bancrofti | reverse complement strand
GTTATTGTTGCTTGAAAGAAAAGTGTAAAAGCAATGCTTTAATCTTAATTTTAACTTTAATTTAAGATTTTGCGCACATTTTTTGCATATTCTTTGTAGCACTTAAGTACAATTAGACTTTTTTACATATTTTTAAAAAAAAATTATATTTTATATGATATTATTATAAATGATGCATGTATTTCAATGAAGTTAGCTGCTGTAGTAACTTTGTAATTCTTCCATCTTTAAAAAGTTTTTCTTTTTTTTTTTAAATTCTGTAATCCATAGACATTTCTCAACTTTAATAGAATCTTTGTTTTTAGAATTGAATTGAGCTAAATGTTCAAAGTAAAGTTGAAAAAACTTATTAGAATAAAAAATTAAAATATAAATTCTCCTTTTTTTACATCCATAATTAGTATTGAAAAATGTATTTTTAGCTTTATTTTATAGTTTTACTTTTATTTTTTCCTTCATTCTTATTTATGATATAAATCGATAAGAAAATTCTCTGCTAACTGCACAATTCCCTGCAATTAAGATGGCTTTTTTTTCTGTTAAGAATTTAATGAAGCAAGATGAGGTTATTAGAAATTAAAATTTAGATAAAAATCAGAAATATTGATTTCCTGAAATTATTATTGTTGATAAAATTTTTTTAGCTAATCGTTACAAATGCGAATGTGATATATTTTTCAGATAGGAATTTAATCATTTTGAAAATAAAAAATTTTCAGCACTAATTATTATTCCAGTAATGCTTACCAATAATCAAAACTTTTGTTTCTTTTTGTTTTTCTATTGCAGTATAATTTTATTAATATATCAGTTTTGTAATGCAAATGTAGAAAACATTCAAAGATATCACTTTTCAGCAAAAAAAATTTCCTCTTTTTGATAACGATTTTTTAAAAAATTTATATGCTACAGAATAAGTGAAACCTGATTGTTTAGCTAATACTGTTTAGCCGTTTAATTAAGAGCTTAATTTTTTTTTGATATAACCATATCAATTGCAAATCAATTTTTAATTTAACGTAAAAGAAATAATTCGACTAATTAATATCTTATTTAGTATTAGATAAATTTTTACTCTCTTATGCAATATGCCTTATCCTATTACATAACAAATTAGAATTCTGATAAATTAAGAAAATTTTGATAAATGCTGTTGTAAAAATTACAAAATGTACCCCTTTTTTTATTCTTAGCATATAAGTTTGATTAAACATTTGCAAGAATTGAAATGAATAGAATCTAAATGATTGAAAAAAAGGATAGAAACAAAGTTGTCATTTAATTAAACCAAATAGTGGTGTATTAATCGAAGTAATTAACGATTTATATCATAATATATGGAATTATTAATTATTGTCTTATTTTGATACTTTATATTTGAATGAAAATTTTGGAAGAAATAAAATTGAAGAATTAATTTGCATAACTTTTTCTTCTAATACAAGAAAGATAAATTTGAACATTTTATATGATCATAAGGAGTTATGGGATGTGAAATTTCAATAATTTATCGTTAAAATTGTTCGCTGCGAAGTTACAACTATGTTTTGTGCTTTTTTTACGAGAGGTCAGAGGGTAAAATCAATGTGAAATGATTGTAGCTAAGATTAAATAATTGATTATTATTAGTAGTAGTAGTAAGGAAAAAAATTTTATTAAGAAAATCGATAAATAAACAAATAGTACAAAGGAAAACAAAAACTTTACTTTTTTTTATTTCATTCTTCATAACAAAGATAACATTGTTAATATTATGTATGTTTTTCCAAATTATTGTCATATTCTTTGTAATACTGTTAGGTATTTTTGTTGAGTTTTTCTTTTCTTTTTTTTTTATAGTTTTATATAATTTAAAAATGAAAACGTTATGTCAGAAGGTCATCTCGGATGTTTTCATCTCTACATCCAATAATGTCACACCTTTACAATCAAATAGCAGTATTGCACGCTATACTTATCATCATTTTATTATTTTTATCATTATTTTTATCGTATGATATATTATTATAAGCTATGTTTATCTTCTCATTTCTTCATTTCTCATTCCAAATTAATTTATTTCCTACTAATCATTATGGTATTTGACAAAATTATATCGTCTTTTTCTTCTTGTTTCTTTTTTCCTTTTTTTTATTCTACTAATGTCCGCTATCGTATTCTCTTTTATCCGTATTTTAGTTGATCTATGCAATGCAATATTAAAAACTGGTTTTATGAAATTTTTATTTCAGGGTTTCTCATTTCTCATCTGAAGGAGATTGTCTCTGTTACGCATATAATACCTAGTACCAGAAGATACAACATTATTTTCAACTCTGTCTTTTTGATGATGTATTAAGATGGGAAACCAGTAACTGTGGTATGTTTGGAGAATGAAATTTTATGGCTCTGTCTATCTAGTCACAATATTTTGGATGTCGATAAAGCAAGCGTCTATACTGTTTACAGAATCGTTTTTGCTTATATTAAATTAAGAGAAAAAATGGACAAAAAACGAATTTCAAGTTCAGTGGAAGAAGAAGCAGGTGTGTTGAAATCAGGCTACGTTACAGCTGCATTTTCGCCCGTCGTAAGTGTTTTTTTCTTGAATTGCTATCATCATCTTTACTATAATTATAGTCATATGAATCAGAAGCTATGTCTTTAGTAAACCTAAATATTTACTATCTTTCAATTAGCACCGACAATCTCTGATAATTTGTATATATTCTGTCTTAAAAAAGATAACAGTTATCTTTATCAGACAGCTTAATATCCTGGATGTTTATATAATGTTTATTAATTTTTCAGAAAACAAAAAGGATGTATTACGCAGTATTGGGTCATCGAGCACTTGAATTACATGAAAATGAAAAGAAATCTCAAAGGAAGAACAGACATCCGCGACATCTGATTGATCTCTCCACGTGTTTCAACATTAATCGGCATGTAAGCCGAATCATTATTTTCATATGTGATTTTAAACTTATTGCAACATAATACTTTCATTCACCTTAAGGGTCTATGTTCATTAATTAATTCGTTCAGTGGAAAAGTTCTCATTTGAGAGAAATTGCAAATATTCGCTTTTGCAGAAAGATAAGAAACTTTGGCTTTCTTTCACTATCTGCAGAATGAATAGTTGCAACCTTTTCCAACAGGAAATTTCTTAATGATTTTTCAATTAATGATTTTTTTTAGTGCATCTTAGTTCAAATATTTCCAACAGATTAGGCTATTTTTAATGTCGAAAATCACTGTGAATTCCTCACTGATCAGCGAAATCAAGGAATATTATTGCTAGCAACAATTTTCTACTAACTGATTAAAAGATTGCTGACTACTTTGATTGGGATATTTTTTAACAAGCGTTCCTTTTTTTCAAGTGAACAATACTTTTATTTGTTTTTCGAATTTCAAAAATGAAAGTTTTCTAAAAATTTCAAAAAAAATTGTTTTTCCAATTTTGAAAATTTAGATAGTTTCAAAAATGTTAGTTATTTGAAGAATTTGGTATGCACTCCCGTCGGCATGTTTTATATGGCAAATTCCTCCACTATCATTGTTGACTACCACTAAAAATAGAAACGAAGTGAAATCAATTAAACTTTTTTTTTTTATACTAGACTGGATTAAATTTGTCGCATTGCGTTGTATTTTGATTATTATTTATCTTTGAAAAACCTTCATTATATCAAATAGTGAAAATTGTTTAGGAATGAATGTTGTATTTAGTTGCATGCAATATTTAATTTGTTATGTTAAGAGTACGTAATGCTTGTATAGGATATAGTAGTGAATGGACATTTTAAATTAACTGTTCAGGAGTTTCGCGATAACGCTGATTTGTTCAGCGCATTGAAAATAAAGGCTGAGCAAGTTTTAAATAAGAATTACGAAGAGTTTAGCAAAATTTTAAAGAAGCAGCATAGGAAATTGATACTTGTAGATCATTCTGATAAAGGTGGAGACAAAAATAGATTTATATGGATTTATTAGGCTTATGAAGAACTGAAAAAATATATTAAATCTTTAGAGTCAGGAAATCCCTGTGTTAAAGTTAACGTTAGTGCTTATTTGATTTTTGTATATAACTAAAATATTTTAAAATTGCATTCCATCTTCCAAGTGACTCAGATACTACTTTTCGCAATATATATAGATAAATGTACTTAAAGCTTTAAAAGATATCACACTTATGCTACAAAATATTAAGTGAGCGAGGGTTATTGTGACATCTTTTGCATCATTCTGCTTCAATTTCAATTTATCTCTCCCGAATAATTTTTTAAAATTTCGTTTTCTGGAAGTGTTTTCCTGATAAATTTGAACTAATCAGATTTTCTGCATATTATGAAGATAGAGAAGATTTATAGAAAATTCTCAGAGATATAGAATGTTAAATCATTGAAGCAGTCAATTGCCATTCATTAGTCAGAGTGGAGAATTTAAATGCTTCATTAAAATTCATACCATTTCTTTTGTTATCGTCTATTCAATTTTTTATTTAAGATTGCCAATTGGAATTTTTTTTTTTTTTTTTTTTTTGCAGTTTGATGGTCGATTGAAATACTGTGTAGCAATTATGACACCTGATGAAACACTCGTTTTACGAGCGGAAACAGATCTGTTGAGTGATGAATGGTACGATATGTTAATGTCTGCATTGATACCTGCACGAGCTTTACACCTTGGTCGACCCGTTCTTGCTAACGAATTTTTTGGTAAATTTTAATTATTGATTTTTCACTGGTAACAATAGTATATTTTATATATACTATTACATTTTCGTCCTGAACTGAGGTTATTCAGAAGGCGTAAATTGATAGTAATGGAATTATTAAATATGTTATGCCATATGTCTTATTCAGAAAACCATAAATAGCAATTGCATTCTAACGGTAGTACTGGATAGGAATTGTTGGATTATCTTGATTTTGTAGGCTGATGGTAAACCGAGATCTTTAATTTTAGCCTGCTTTCTTAAAGTAAAAAATATTTGAAGTTTTGTATAACTAGTGTTTTTTAATTCTGTTCGGTTGCTTATAATCCTTTGCAAATGGTTTTGTTTAAAAAATATTCAGAATGTGCTTGGGATGTAACGATGGTTGAACATCCAAAGTTCCGAAAATCAGTTAAATCTTCGGAGAAATTGATTAATTTATGTACAAAAGACCCATCATTACTCGGGCCACATCGATTATGTTTCTATCATCATACGATAATTTTATGTCGACGAGGTATTGAACCAGCACCCTCAGATGCTCTATCACAGTCAGGCATTCCACCGTTCAAAGTAACCGACTTCGTGGAATTTCCTGTAAGTTTTGAATATTTCTCGGTTTAGCGTAATTATTCGTGCATTCTATCAGAATACGAAATACCCAGATTCTTGTTTGCTGAAACAAAACGTACAGTTGAAGTTTTCTATTATAAAACAGATTGTTTTATTATTGATCAAGCAATGTATCAGCATTTCTTCGGTCGTTTGATGATAGTTGGTAGGGTTAATAAAAGATAGTAGATTTCATATTTCATTATGCTTGGATATTGAAGTATATTTATATGTTTGTTACTTAGCATTTCTTTACTACTCTATTTTTAGCGACAGTACATGGCTAGTTTTGGTTGCCAGGAGAGATATTTTTTTATGGTGATGGGCCGCTCATCGCCATCTGGTTCCGGTGAGTTATGGGCATTGTGTGATTGCGAAGAAGTAGCTGCAGATGTACATAACAAATTAAATAAAATTATCGAAGAAGAATGTGAGAAAAAGAAAAAAATGCCGAATGGGTTAGTTTGAATTTTGGGTTTTCGTCCTTTCATAACTCTATGATTTATTTTTAAAGTAAACTCTAAACCTTTACATTTTAATATGTTAATTTGAAGTCATTAGTAATAGCTGCAGTCATTTGCTAACAAAATTTAGTTTGTTGTAGCAATTACCTTTCTCCATTTCGGTAAATTATAGTTAATTTTCTATGGCAAGCATATATCTTCAGACTTATGTTTTATGTTTCAGGTATTCCTCTCTCTCTAAATTGAGAATTTCTTTTCTTGTTTGGTAAAGAACGTTTGAAATTTTCATTTATTTGGTTATATATTATTTTTTTGGTTCTCTTTTCCAGACCGCTACTGCATCTGACTTCTACGTATCATTCTCATCGCGACCGACTTCATACACACAGTGGACTTCGAAGAACAGGAACCACAATGTCAAAGTAATTTAGTTTAGCATTACTTGTTAGACGGAAAAAATGAGTGAATGTTAGTTTGCGTTATCAATTAGTTACTCATTTTCTAAATTTCAGAAAGCAGGCTAATAATTGCAAATATATCTTTAAAAAAGAGAACTTGAAGTTCTTTGAAACTGGTACTTTCAATATGAAATCATGGGAACAGTGGGTTTTTTTAGAGAACTTATATGTGATCATTTCAGAAAATTGACTCCTGATGAAATGTCACTGAAAGAACGACGAGCCCAAATACGCGGTTACAAATGGGCTGCAGATTCAATTCAGGAAAGAGCACAGGAAGACACACTATCGCCCAATGTTCCTTCCTTTCTATGGTTTGATTCGACTACCACTGCTAGGTATATTTTATATTTTGCCAACTTATACGAAGTTATTTTGATATTTTGCAGAAAAAAATTTCTAAGAAATTACGTTGATGGTTTACATCTAAATCATTGGTTATACATACTTTTTCTGACATACTGTTATGATTTTTTCTTTGGAGTCGTTAATGATTTAGTTTTTACAGAGCGAACTGTTTGAAGAATTCACGGTCTGGGCAGAATTCGTTAGTTAGGAAAATTGATCGAACGCGAAGTTTTGAAACGAAAGTATCACTTCCCTCATCATCAGCAGTTCCTCGGTCAATTTCATTTTCTTGTTCCATAGATTATATATTGATCTATAATTTCAAACTTCAATTTAATGCAAAAATGGTTTGAACTTTTTTACAGAACAGGAAATGAGAAGAATTACAGAAGAATAAATGAGAAGAATAGTAAGGGATATTTCCCAGCAGAACTGTCATTGGAAAGTTTGGAGTGGTCGAATCTTTTTCGAAATCATTCTTCGTTTGCTTCATCGTCAGCTACGGAAGAAACTGAAGACAGGTAGTTTTTTTTTTTTTGATATATTACCTAAAGTAATGTTAATAAAAAGCTTATTTCAATGTTGATTGGTTCGGTTCTTAATACTTTTCATGTTACTCTGTTGTATATTGGAGGTAAAAGCATAGTGAACATTTAGAAATAATGCTCCTTGTTTTAATTTCTTTACGATTTGTTTCAGCAGTTGAAATGACAAAAGGAAATTTTATGAAATGGATGGTTGGGCAAGAAAGGGGATGATTATGTACAGAAAACAATAAAACTTTTAGATTTATAGGTTTTTATTGTTTTCTGTGTTTAATATTGCCTGATTTCATTCGTTTCTTCATTTTTTGGATTACTGTAATTGCTACTTGTGAGTAATGAATTCACATATTTGACTTATTGAATAATAATTTTTTCGTTTTATCTACTAATAAGTCAGCTCTGGTTGTTGGTTATGTATACACTCGTATTATTACCTTATGTACTCGAGGATATTTTCAAACTTTGTTTCGTGAAGTTTTGAGTTTGAAATCAAAGAAAATTATAGTGGCGGCACATTACGGACCGATTTGGAAGAAACAAGTCCTTCTAAAACAGCCGTTGAGCGACAGATTAAAGCAACCATCGAACGAACGCATCCGTCCATATTAAAGCAACAGTTCATGCCTCATTCGGAATCTCGAAAAGTTATTTCGACAACCAGTGGACATCCCGAATGTGATGAACGAGCCGATGGAACATCATGTTCAGTTGCCGGAAGCACAAGTACCAATGATGATTTCTTGCAGACAACACCTGGCGAAAGTAATACTTATTTGTATTTGGTAGCAGTATTAAAGAGAAGTGAAGATGGGAGAAATGAGACAAAACTTTTGTAAAATATTCTTTTACATTTAAGGAATATTTGTGTATTTCATTCGAAACTTTTACTTCTTTTTAGCATTATTAATGAACCGGCTAACACAGTTGGCTTCCATTTGATGAGTAATGATGATAGTTTAAAATCGTTTTAAACCTCATTTCAATATTCATTAAACTGAGAGGTAGACGGTAAACGATAGGGTTTCTAATTTTCTATCCACAGTGAAAAATATCCATAGTGTTATTTGCCTTATATAATAAAGGTCGAATTAATCAAGTTATATATGAACACAACTATGAATTATTTTTAGCAGTTAGATGGTGTGTCTGAATTAACTATACATCATCCATCCATTAGGATTTTGTTAAAACTGTACCATTTTGGTATATTTGCTACTAGTTTTGCCTGCTTTTTACCTACATCTGCTTTCTTTTTTTTTTTTTTTTTGATTTTATTTAATAAAGCAAATTCTTATTTTTTAGGGTGATGAGAAATCATTCTACCAACCTTTGGATTGTTACTAAAAATCTTTTAGAGTAGAGGAGTGAATTGCTAGAGAATATATTGGTGTGCAGCTTTGACGAGAAATTCTGATTTGATTATTTCATACTTCTGCTGGTCATTTTGGTTTTTTTTAGTGTCAGAGGATGCATCTGGAGATAATTTGGAGTATGCTCCAATGGAAATGAATTCATGGTCATCGGGAAGTGCATCACATCTTGGTCTGTCAATAGGTAATTGATTGCAACTTTTCATTGTGGTCATTAAGAAAAAGCCTTCATCAGTACCAGTTGAGACAAAACATACATTCTCAAATTAAAGTCTGAGTGTTACTGGAGTGAAATGTTTTGCGAAAACAGAAATTTGGGGTGAGAAAAGAAGATGATAGAGGTTGGATGCAACATAAGAGAGATTGAAGTGGTTAACCGAATTTCCTTTTTGACTACTTTTTTTTTTTGTATAATTTGTGTTTTCAGGAGAGCCACAATTCAATTTTGAGGAAGTACGGTCATATGTATCAGATAGCAGTGATAGTTGCTATTCTTCAATGGTAGCAAACGGTGCACCGCGGTAAGTTTCTCATTTGTATGGTGTGGTAATTCTATTAGAAGTTTGCTTCTTCATCCTGAGGTAAAATCTTTTCATGGGACTTACAGATATATTTTGCTCCATAAACATTTATTTAGAGCATATTCTTTTGGTACGTCACATATTGTGCATCAGCAACCGCGGCGTTCAGGAAGAAAACTGATGCATCCTGAACATTCACCGGCACCGGATTCCTTGTAAGTGAATTGTTGCTGGCATCTTATAAGCTATTATATCTCGAATCTCTTCAGTTTTCTCATCAATTTTTGCTTTCTGTTGTGCGAAATTGCACATTTTTGCTTTTGACTACGCAGTCATTTTTTGTTATAGGCGCAATAGTGGTACCTTACCGCAAAATGAAGATGTGCATCATTCGAATAAGCCATCACCATCAACTTCTGCATCGCAAGAAGATGCTCGAAAGAGGGCTTTTTCTTTAGGCAGTAGCAAATCGTGGTTTCAGTATGTTAAATTCAAGATTTTTATATATTAAATAAGTAAATGTAGTTTCCAAAAAATGACCCAAACGATGCGAATAGGTAGATGTTCATTAACTCAAAAAATTTTATCTTTTAAATTTTGAACAAAATATAATTGTAGGAAACCATTTCGAAAGCTATCTCGAGATTTCATATCACGTGCACATCGTTTATCGAATACATCGCAAGCATCATCAACAAGTTCGACTGGTTTATCACTCGTTCATTCGCCAAATTCTTCCTTTTTACCCTCAACACCTCAAGCATTCATCGCTCCTGATCCATATCCAACTTCTCGTGGTGAGTTGTATCTGCTTTGTTTCATCTTCTGAAGACAAACGCAACATACTATTTCTTTTCACGTTTTATACTTATTTTTTACTCCTGTATATTATATTAAATATCATACTTGTGATCATAATGAACTAAATCACAGCAAGATGCGTTCTAATAATTCTTTATTTGATCACTTAACTGAACCCAGACACTTTATTATGGTACAAACAATATCTATATCGAACTATGAACATGCTATTCTTAACTCTATGTAGATCAAGATGATATTGTTTCGCATTCGCTTGCCATTGTTCTGTCAAACTAGCTACATGTATTGAATTTGGTTCGATTTGACAGTCATTTATGAAGGATTTTAGCTGTATGACAAAAACTAGCCAATAAAAAAACAGTATATAGCCTAATTAGAGTTTTTTCAACAAAAAAAGTTGGCTTTTGAAAATTTTTTCACTTTTAATGATGGAGTGGTTCTCTTTATTTATTTACATTTATTTTTTTTTTGAATTACGATATAAATTTCAGTTCGATCTGGAAGCATAGGGTCAGGACTTTCAACCCCATATTCGAAACGTCATGTGAATAACGATCCTACAGGCGATCATGTTCCAGTGGATTTTGGTGGCGGTGGCTTATCACTTGGAAAATCAGCAAGTGGTTCACTGCATAGTGTTGATAGTCCGTCAAGGTATATTTTTTTTATTGTTTAATTTTGCCTATCACTTTAAGCATTCCAAGGAATATTACGAAATTATAATCATATTTCTATAAAATTATAGAGACATATATGGTATGGAACATCTATATAGGTGACAAGTTGTCATATTTTCTCTTTTCCAGATCAAGAACTTCATCGTTTGGTTGTGGACAACGATGTTATGGATTACGCGATACAACCGATGTCGTTGTGCATGCAACGGATACAGAAAGCGAGTGTACTTCAGCACTTTCATCACGATGTACATATGAACGATGTAGAGAGCAACGTTAGTTTTTAACTGTGTTTAGCGGTGATGGTGTTACGCAGTTGTTTGATTCAATAGATGGGATAATATTAGTCACAAATTGTAAATTATAAAAAAAAAAAAATTATAAAAAGCAATTTGCAATATGAAGCTGAAATGTAAAAAAGCTTTGAAGTGTACTAAAAAAAAGTAGAATCCTTAAAGATAAAGTTATAGAAGTTTGATGGGTAGTGATGAAGTATTACACAATATTTTGTAGCACTTTCACTTTCTCCTTAATATGTTGATTATTTCTTAGGCCTTATTATTTGCAAGAATGATGTAGATCAGATTGAAATTCTAGTGGAAGCAATTTCAGTCAATAGCTCAGTATGTATACCAAATGAATTTGATGAAACAGACGACTATGTCATAAGAGACCCACCAAATTCATCGGATATTCATATTAGTTCACCACGCGTTAGTCATGAAGGACAATTGTGTGCTAATAGTTATCCAGATTCTCGTAGTTCACAAATTTTTGAAACGATACAAGAAAGTTTATCAGGACGATCATCTCCTACAAGGTTTGTTTAATTTTTTGAATAATTCGTAATGATTGTAATTTTAACATATATATTCAACTCAAAATAGTAGTAAGACTTTTTAGATCTTTTAATACATACAGTCGAATGATAGTTACTGGAAGAAATTTAATTTCAGAGATACTGATTCCGTTGGGAGTTACGAAGAGCAGGAAGCCAGCGATAAAACGGATAGGAAGTCTGATAACAGTAAATCCATCGAGAAAATTTGTAAGGAAGATAGTAATGATGGTAACAGTGAACGAGAACAGAAAAAAATATTGAGTTCTGATCGTGATTTAGAATTTGTTCCTGTGGATGTAAGTTTATATTTTATATCGATTCAATAAACCAGCATAATTTTATTTTGCTACATGAAACTGTGATATTAATTGTTCTAAGAAATAAGTTAAATTGAGCTGACACACCATCTGAATTATATCGTCTCATTTTTCCAATTTGATATGTCACATTTGAAGCTTTATAAGATTTCTATTATCACGATAATTAATAATTAGGCAGTTCTTTTTTGGTAGGAATGAGAATCACAATAATTTCAAATTTTATACTCATGATCTATGCCTCTTTTTATTGGGTTCTGAAACATTTTATTTACAGCAGCTGTAATCGAGACATAAATTTTAATTGGAATGAAAATTGCAAAAACTTTGTATTTGAAAAAGCTGTTTGTTTTTGCAGCCATCTCAGTGATATTTTGGAAAATCGAACAAATCGTTACGGAATTGAGAAGGATTTCATGGAAGAAGTTTGAAGAAGTTGCACACATTTTGGAATACAATTCATGATTTCAAAAATGTCAATTGGTAAAGAAAATAAAGTAAGTGAATGTATTCCTTGCATATATAGATATAACTCGTTGCAAATTTTGTTGTATTCTGTTATTTATTTCACTTTTACGAGATCCTTTCTCATTGTATTCCGTGAACATGCAATTTAATTTTTCATGTATGAAGATTTGAAATGTGATGGATATTTATGCTGCTTATGTTTTGTTACTTCGACGATCTCAGAAAAACTTTTTCTTAATATCTTTTTTGTTCTTGTTCACAAGGTACTACCGAAATGTGGCATTAATGTCAAGTTAATTATTATCCATTTTTGGATTTAGTTGTGCATGAAGCAAGGTACAGTTCATTTTATTATTATTTCACTTTTCACTTTATCTTCCTACTGTTTTTTTTTTTTTTGATTAAAAAAACGATCAATGATAATGCTCTGTCTTAGGTTTTGAAGGATCTCAGTTTTTTTTTTATTATTCAGAGGATTTTGTAATTTAATAGAACGATAATTCAGCCATAACATAGCTCTCCGTATTGTTTGAAGTAAATGTCTTATTTCTACCATTATTCCTAGCCAGAAAGTAAAAGTCATTACTTAAAGATATCGAAAATTCTCGGTAAGCCTTCATTTTTCGTTATCGTTGCACGATCTCAGTTGAGGCGCTGATGATTCGATTGTCAGTCTTTGACTTGACTATAAAATAATTGTCGCTTGCAAACCGGTCCATTTTTTCTTTGGAGTAGTGAAGTTTAATCCATTGATTATTTGCGTGTTAAATGTATTTTATGCTATTTTCTCTTTGTACAGTGTTTTATTTGATTTTTGAAACGTTATAATTCGAGAAAAACTTGCGTCTCGGAATGCTTCCTGCACTGTATTTATTTTAAGCATTTCCACTGTCAAAAGATTGTTCATTTTTGATTCCTACTGCTGATTGTTTTTATTTAAATTTCTAATGATAAATATTACTTTTCTTTTTTTTTCCGTTGTTCTTTGATTGCATATTAGAACAGCGGCTTGATCTTCAGTCGCAATTTTGAAATTTGATTGAACTTTCTCAAGAATATATTTTTGTGTTTTATGATGAATTCTGATGATTTTAACTGATCTGTTCCCGGTTCCATTTCGCTCATTTCAGTGGGACGCAATTTTTCCGTTCTTTTCTTAACTCCTTGTGTCCTTTAATTTTATTTGCTTTCAAAACGTGTCTGTAATTTGTGCACAACTTTAATAAAGAATATGAATTTTACTCTTGTTTTTTACATTTTAATATTGAGAGTACATTTAATAGAAAGGAACTTTATATATTTTAGGTCTATCAAAAGGTCTCTGACATTTGAACTTGGAAGGAATTGGATGCTTAGTACAGTATTTTTCAAAGATTGCATTGATATTGGCGTTATATAAAAAAGTGCTAGCTTAGGTAGAATCTGATATTAAATTAATTACTCATAGTAATTAACTCGCCTCACGAATATAAATAAGGAGAAATTTCATGATATGTTAACATTTTGAGCCTAATAGCGAACATATAATGGTGGTGAAATTTGCATATTTGTAAGAAATGACTAGTTTTAACACATTGCGCCTACAAAAAGTCAAAATGACCGTTGAAATGAAATAGTTACTTTTTTTACGGTGGGAATTAATTGGTTCCTTGATGTGATGTGCTATGGAAAGCGCAAAGAGGTATTTTCTCATTTTACCTGTTTGCAAAGAATATCAAAAACAAACGAAGTACATTACAAAAACAAACGAAGTATATTGTTATAATTATAAAAAGACTTCTCGATGTGCAAAAAGCATTAATTAATTAAATTCATTCATTTGAATGCTTATGTTAGTTCTTGAAATATGATGTATTTAATTTATGATGGTAATATATGTGCTGAATGACTAAGCAAACATGCAGCAATTTAATCATATCATAATCATACTTAAAACAATTATATTGGAATTATTAAAGAATGCTAGGCGGCGGCGAGAAATGATGATGCATAAATCGGAAACAGAGACAAATTCCAATGTTACATTGTCAAAAACTATTAAATCGAAGGATACTGATAAATTATGGCAACGATCAGTTAAACATGATTCACTCTATCATTCAGATATTTTGTATGCTTAAATTGATAAGTATGAAGTTTAAGTAAATATAAAAAGCCTAACTTAAACTACATACACTTTTATGAAAATAGTTCTAGGCAATAAATAAAGTAATTCGATTGGATAATCATATAAAAAGTTTTTAAAGTTTGTCAAATAAAAGAAAAAAAAAACAAAAAACGAAATAAGGATTAGTATGAAATAATTTTAAACATATCATAAATAATTGATTTAAGATGATTACCGAAATTTTTGAATATAATGCATATTGCAAAATAAATAAATACATATCTATCTATGATTTGTTCTTGAACATTCCATTTTTGCATAGTTGTGTATCCATTCTTTTTTTCCTAGAATTCCAAAGTCAAGAGTTATTAATGAATTAATCAAGAATTCGAGAATGAAAAGCGAAGAGGAAGATGAGGACACTATCTCATTAGCTGAGGAATCTAGCATTGGTGATTTGGTTAGTTCAATTATTTTTTATGAGATTTGTCGAATAAAACTATACATTTAATAATTTGAATAATGCAATTATTAATTAGTTAATTAATTAATAAAGCTATTATTAAGGTCAAGGATAAAACGTACAGTTAAATTGTTAAATGTGAAACATAAAAGACAATGTGAAAGAAAGATAAGTTTAGACTAAAATTCATTTAGATTAAAGCTATAGCAGCTTAATTAAGTAATTAATTAATTAATAATGGCATCATTCAAATGTTGATTGTATAACTTTTTACATTTAAGCTATTTTTTCTTTTTCAGTCGTCAAATAATAAAACAAAAAAAAAGTGTTTAAGGTGGATGAATGGATTGATGTCATGCTTAGCAAAGGTATAAAAGGTTTAACTGATGAATTCATAGCATTATATTTCTCAACGAAGCCATCACCAAACGATTATAACATTTTCCTGGCTAATCAGAATTCCGGTAAGAATGCTACCATCACCAAAATTCCGGTAAGAATACTTCTACCATCCTGTTTTCATCACAAAATTCCGATAGGAATAATTTTGTCATCCTGCTATCATTACCATCAAAATACTGAATGTAATGATAAAGTAATTCAAATGATCATATTTGCTTGACTTTTATAACTAATTTTTTTAGGCCCAAATTAATTTGAAGAAATTTGAATTCTCATTAATTGTGACTATAATTCAAAAGAACAAAATTTTCAAAAAATAAAGAACGGTTTTTCAAGTTTTCAAAGTATAAAAATGTTTTTAAGGTCGGAATCGTTATCGGAATGTAGTTTGTTTGGACAATTCACGTGTTAAACTTAACAATCACCCATCTGGTAACGATTATATTCACGCAAACTATGTCGGTACACCTTTTTCAGAACGACGTTTCATCTGTACTCAGGTTATTTCATCATTAGCCCTTATTGCTTTTGTATCTATTTTTCTTAGAGTATAATTAAGATAATAATACAAAGGAAATTAAGTTCAAATTTAAATTAAAATTTGTTATAAATTTGGCACAAATAAATTTTAAATTTTAGAATTTTAAAGTGAAATTTATGTATAAATTATCAATAAAAATGTCATAGGTGAATGAAATTCTTGTTGATTTAAAAATTTGAGTAGAATTTTTAATTAAATTGAGCTGAATTACAAAACTGGATGCACTAATTTTAGGCTCCATTAGATAGTACCATTTATGATTTTTGGTTCATGATAATTCAAGAGAAAGTAAAATATATTATTATGTTGACAAATTATACTGAAAAAGGTTGTATCAAATCGACGCCATACTTTCCATCTGAAATTAATAAAATTGATAATTATAATGGTATCATGGTGAAATGTTTAACAGTAAGCTTTATAAAACTTCAATTGACGTAAATTAAATTTTAATTAATAATTAAATGATCAAATAGTTTAATTTGATCTTTTTTTCATACACTGATTTGACCTGTAATTATCATTAAATGACATTTCCTTTTTTTTTAACCACTTAATATTTTTCATTTGAAAAATTTCAGTGCGAACGTCGCATAGATTTTGAATGTGAAATTTGGGAACGTTCGCTGATGATTCAATCACCAGATATGAAATCAACGATTGTGACACATTTTCATTGGACTGATTGGCCTGATCATGATATACCTAATAGCTATTCCTGTCCATTACATCTTCTTGAAATGGCAATTCCTTCGTATTATCTATTTCTATTTTTTTTTTTTCTAAATTAAAATATTTCTAGTAATGAAACTATTAAAAAATGAATGACAAAGTTATGGAAAAATTAATCAAATATAGCAGTGAATTTATTCTTGAAATTAACTGTAAAAAATTTTTAATTTAAAAGTTAACGGTTTAAAAAAAATCATTACATGCTTATTTTAAAAATTCATTTTCTTGTATTTAGTTATCGATTAATAATTAGAAATATCATTATCACCAATGGTACTATACAAATGTCAATTAATAGGTACGAATGTCATCGTCACCAATAGTACTACATTGCTCTGCTGGTATCGGACGTACTGGTTGTTTGGTACTAATTGAATTAGTTCTCGAGAAATTATCATGCAAGCAAACTTGCAGTAGTATGAATTTTATGCTTGCTGAATTACGAAAACAGCGTGCTAAATTAATTCAGAATAATATTGTATGTATATTATTAATTATTCATTTATATAGCATTTAAAAATGATTAACAACGCGCGGTAATTAATATAAATACACTGAGTATATTAAATAATTTCAATAAATTTCTTTTATATAAACCTTTTTTTTTACATTTTTATTTATTATGTATATTTTGAATCTATTATTCATATTTGCTTCTTCGATGTAGCAACTTTAGTAGAATTAATTTCACTTTTCTATGAAAACTTTTTTACTTTTTTCCAAAAAATTTACTTTTTTAAATTTTTTATCAAAGTTTTTTTGCGCTTTTTATTATAACAATAATTATCAACAGGAATATTGTTTTTATATTAAATTACTTATTTATTAATCAATTTAATAGAAAAACGATACAATTACTGCATTTATTGAGTAATTTAATAATACATTCCATATTTTAATAATTTTAATATTAATAATAAATCAAGTTAAAAATAATCTCATCTGCTTAATCAAAAAAAAAAAAAGAAATGAATTAATGTAGAAAAGCTAAATCCAATTAATTTTCAATATTAGTTTTTGTTAATAACTTACGGTTTATAAATGAAAACTGTCATATTTACACCTGTAAATAAGTCACGTATGCAAACGTTGTCCTCCTTGCAGCAATATCTTTACGTGCATCGTGCATTGCTGCATTGTTTTACATTAGCTGGACGCGTTAAAAAAATGGATGAAGTGCGCAAATTTGTAAAAGATTATGAACAATTCATATTTGATGAATCTAATGCAAAAAAGAATTTTTCAAATCATTCATTTCAAGTACTCTAATTTTTTTCTCCTGAAATTTATGTATAAATTATTGAATATTTTTATCAAGTTTTCCCCAATAAATTCTAGCTTCTGAAGAAAAAATGAAATTAAAAATATGTTGAAAAAAGTTTTTAAGAAAATAAATATAGACAAATTTTTTGTACATGACGTAAAGTTTTATAAATATAAAACAAAGTATATTTTAATTAAAACTATATTTGCTCAAATTGCTTAATTTGCTAAGTTATTGAAGTAAAATTTTGCGTTTTATTTCAGCTGATATCAAAGCCTAAGCATATCGAAGTTAACAATAATTGAAATAATCAATGCAAATTTTGTAATTTTATAATGATGGAAGAGTAAAAGTAAATAAATTTCTAATGCTTAAATTGCCACACTATTTAGATTTCTTTATAAATAAAATAAAATTTTGCAACTTTTATAAATTAAAGAATTTAATTATTTTCAATCATTGATAATCGTTTTTAACAACACACTAAAAATATTTATTTTACAGATTGTTATCATATGAAAATGATAGGTTTAATTTATGAACACATAATTATGCCCTTGATGTTAGGGCTCATTTAAGTAAAACACAGAAAATGATGTCCGGTTCATTTAGGGAAGTAGAAAAAAATTTGCCAGAAGCAAAACAAAATTTCCCTTGCATATTTTGAACTTATTTAGCATTTTCCTTGACATTATTCTGTCAGTCGATATGACCTTCCAATAACTGTCGTGAAAGGTTGTCTGTTGGTTGATATTCGAATTGTTGCAATACAGTAGGAAGATTAATAAACCTCAAACTTGGGTAATTAAACTTTATTTAACATGAGGCAAATAATAGCGCTTTATACCTATCGTACGGATGCTACACCGATTAACAAACACGTAAACTATATAAAATGCAATAATATAAAAATGGTGAAATAATACGAAATTATAAAGTATTAGACGCATCCTAATACCACATAAAGCAAATGATGGTTATAGAAGGATTGGTTGGTTTATATATAAGACTGATTTAATGAATGGAAATTAGATGGAAGAATTTCTATGGATGAAAAAACAAGATTGTTAACAATGTAATGATTTCCCTAAACAGTTTTGCAGGTGTTAATTATTTTTATCACATCTTATCGCTATTTAACAAGATTAGTTTTATTGTATGAAAGGAGGAAATAGATTAGTATGAGTCATAGCTGAATTACAAATGCAAAAATATTCGGAAATTGAATCATCAGGTGTGAGATGAATTTTGTAAATGTAAAATAGATTTAGGAATTAGATAAGAGGAATTTGTTAGTTTTGGATATAATAATTTAAATATTTCGTGACAGTTAGAAGTTTTTCGCGAAATTATAATTCGCGACAATAACGGCAAAATAGTTTTGACAGTTATGATTATTTTTCATTTTCTCAACACAAATATCAACTGATAAAGTGATAAGTTCCAACATAATTATAGTACAAAACTGATTTTATTTATTTATTTGAGCATTAATATGGTTGAAATCCTTGATATGGTATCATTTCACAGTGAATCACAGTGAAGCTAATTTTGACAGTGAATTTGATAAAAACGATTTTTAGAAACCTGGCGAGGTAGCAAAATTAAATTTCCTTAAGATATTTCAGACTTATTTACCATTTTGCTTGACATTACATTTTAAGTCGGTGTGATCTTCATTCTTTTAGCAGACAGTTTTAATAATTACGATTGTAAAATATTCAAGCATTATTTTGAAATGATGATGATTTCATTAGTTTCTTTTTTTTAATTTTTTTCTTTTTTTCAACACGGATTAATTTCTGTTTTTTAACACAAAATAAACTTTTATAGTGATAGATTTCAATATAACTTTCATACGAAATTAAACTTTACTTATAAATTTATGAGTTAAAAGTAATAATCTAAGTTATAAGTGAGACTTCGATTATCTTTCTTATAACTTACTGCATGCTTTTTTTTTCACTTACTTAAACCACTTTCTTTTACTTTTGCATGCATTTCCGATTACTTTACTGAAAATATTTGAAATTTTCTAATTAACATCATTTTTCGTCACTTTGCTCTTCAGAAAAGCAAATCATTTTAAAATCGAGTGAATGAATGAATGATGCATTGTTATATTTTGACGCCATCAATGTAACATACATTTTATTAATTTGAATATTGAAAATTACCGAAATCTTCTTAGCCGACATCATTTTAAGCATTTGAACAAAGAAATTAATAAAAAATGAATTTCAAAATTTATTTTAAATTGAGAAGCGCCAATTCAAGTTAATTCAAGCAGAAATTGAAATTTCGCATTATAACATAATGCAGTCATTAACAAAATTTGATTAGTAACACATAATTAAATATTATACAGGTGAAGAAACTATTATAGAAATGGTTCAACGGTTATTACTTGACCGCATCACTCCATTGGAATGCAAATTTCAAGGATAGAAGCGTGTCACATAAGTGAACGACGATTGGACCCAGATATATAACGTATAAGCCATAAAGATCAACGTGAAAATACAAGAATAACGTAGTAGTAGTAGTAGTAGTAGTAGTAGTAGTAGTAGTAGTAGTAGTAGTAGTAGTAGTAGTAGTAGTTAATATTACTTTTGTTGTTACTAGCAATTTTCTTGTTATTATTGATATTTTCACTGTTTATTGTTGTTAT
>SSBO01000013.1:1804605-1878594 GCA_005281725.1 Wuchereria bancrofti | reverse complement strand
TGATTATTAAGGAGCTATCAAATGATCTTTGCTCTTTATACAGTAAGAGATGGATTTTAATTTTGTAGCTTGCCAAAGGATGACTATCAGCTTAAAAGACCTTACGATATTTCGACCTTACAATAGCAAGTCTGATTTAGAACAAAGGAGTAATTTTTAACATATTAAACAATGTACATATCCTTTGTTAACAGATAAAAATGTCGGGACAAGCAGATAAGCTCAAGTATAATGGGAAGATGAGTGAATGATTGCTTGCATGATGTATAATTTGAAACAGTTTTACATTTCTAATGTCCAATTAAAACGAAATTTAGTATTATGGATTAATACAATTTTACTGATATATTTGGTAAGTTATTTGGAGGTTCGCGAGATTATTTCGAGTTTTGCGACAAATATAGCAATCCATTATAATTTCCTTTGCAATGCATCGCACTCGTTTAGCTGACCTTTGATCTTATAACAATCCTATGCTATGAGCATTCACCATTTAATGTCTATTGTAACCAGTTATAGTTGCCATTCAATGTAAGTTCTGTGTGATATCCATGCAATCCCTTTCATTGTAACTATTGTTCATTGTAACCTATTGTTCAAGTAACTCATTATCATGTCTAAACGATTTTTTCTTTGTCTGATTATAAACCACTCCCACATCTTATATAATGCATCAGTTTTTGTTGGATCTATCAAGATTGTACGGTTGCTTCTGTTAATAAAGGATTATTCTCTTCCTCTGTTACGTACTTACATCTACATTCAACGAATCTCCCTGCAATCAACTTCTCCCGAAATAATAAATTATCAAATCTTCCAAGAGAAATTTTGCTTCCACAACAAAAGCCTTATCAGAAATAGAATGGATCAGTGAACCTGATGATCCCATAATTCAAACAACCGAAATAGTACCAGGAACAACAAAATTCAACGGTTTTGTAACTCAGACTACAGTAACCTTGACAGAAAAACAAACCGGACCAGTGAACCTCTGCATTTTGTAACTGAAATTGCCAAAGCCTTTTTTGAAGCAACAAAACAGACCAGTGAATCTGAAAATTTCACAATTCAAATAACCGAAATCACCGGAGACAGCAAAAGCGATCAGTAAACCTTCAGAAACCACCAAAATCTTATCCAAAACAACAAAACGAATCAGTGAACCCGAAGATTAATAATTCGATTAACCGAGGTCGTGCCAGAAACAACAAAACCTTAAAGTTTTGTAACTCAAACCACTAAAACCTTATCCGAAGCAACAAAACGGATTAGCAAACCTGGAGATTCTGTAATTGAAACAGCCGAAATCGTACCAGAGACAACAAAACCTAAGGATTTTATAATTCAGACTACCATAGCCTTGCCTGAAACAACAAAATGAATCAGCAAACCGGTTCTATAAACCGGACTAATGAAGTCGTATTAGAAACTGTCGTAAAGATGACACATTTAAATTACATTCAAATCCTAATATTTTTTGCCAGATGTCTGATAAGTCAATCACCAAATAATTTCGCATTTGCAATTAATCTATATCTAGATCTTTAAGCCATTATACTAATTACTTTTTCTAACAGAACAAAAAACCCCTTGTTAGCAATCTTTGTTTACATCAATCAAATGTTCTCCGCCGGACACCCGCTTGTCAGTTTAGTTCTGTATATAAACTAACCAACTATCCCCACTACTGTTATTCATTCTACGTTTTTGAGTGGTTTTTGATAATATTTTAGTGTTTTATAATTATATTATATCTATTCGTTACGCGTTGTTATAATGTTATTTGTTGGTTTAATTACCCAAGTTTGAGGCAAAATAAAATATCTGGCAGTCGATACATTTCACGACAAAGTTTTTGGTGCACGAGGTGAAGTATGTCTGCCAGCATAATTGTAAGAGCAAAATCAGTAAAAGCAAATCTCGAGGAACCCCTCGATAAAATACGACAAATAAATCTAACTCCGTTAGACCGAAAGTCGCCAATAGAAGTATTATGCCAGCAATACGAAACGAAAGCAAGAATCATCAAGGAAAAATTGATCCGCCTCGAAAAGTACGTCGGTACTCTTGAAAAAATCAACGACAAATGGTTGGAATACATTCAACAAACCCCAATGTCGGAAAGGAAGAAAGAAGAGAAATATGAAGAAATGGCAACTGATGATAGAGGTATTTTAAATTTAATCAACATAGGTACGGATACTATTATAACCTTATCAATGTATTAGGACGATATCGAGTTAGCTCTTAAACGCTTAACAGGAAATAAGGAACACAGTCTAACTGAGTGTCGTCCAGTAGTAAATTTGTCTCAACCAGGTAATGGAATGGCAATATTCGGATAACGTTAATCGAAGAAAGTTGATTAGACGCCATCCTAATTCAATCATTCCAGAAACCTCCTCATTGATTGCAATGAAACAATCAAAGCAAATTAGAGATACCGCTACTGCCGAAAAGATNTACAATAACATTGTCTACATAAAGGTTTCTCTTTATTTCTGAGGCTAATTCACCATCATGATTTTCCAAATGATAATTCAGAGTAGCTGATAATAAAAACGGGGATGATATTATTCCAAACGGAATTCTTCTAAAACGGTAACATTTTATATTCTCGTTGGATACCCTTCCTTCTACTTCTTTTAGCCAAAGGAATCGAGTACAATTTCTCAATAATTTTGAAGGGTGTAGTTCTATTTGTTCAAAAATGCTTTTTCAATATCAGCTGTAATTACTCCTTTCATCATTCGAAAACATAATAACACACCTACAAGATCTGAAAGGTTAATTGCTCCTCGATATAATACTTCATTCAAACTTTTCATCCCCTTTATATGTACTGAAGCATCATACACAAATCTTAGCTTGATACAAACATCTTACCAGGATTACAAACATCATGATTTGGCATGTAATGAATGATTCCATCTTGATTCATTTGTGATTGTATTTCTTCGATTAAGCCAGAACGTAGTTGATCTTGCCCTATCATAGTCTCTTACTAGCTGTAGGGCACTTCCCTTTAGACAAGAAACTAAATAATTTAACTTTTGTATATCGGGTATATTTTGAGAGTGTACAGAGGCTTCGAAACTACTCCAGAACTCTCTCCATGTTTTAGGATCACCGCTGAATGTTGGCAATGACAATTGAGGCAAATTAACTACTGGACGACATTCAGTTATACTGTGTTCCTTACTTCGTGTTAAGCGTTTAAGAGCTAACTCGGTATCGTCTTTATACATTGATAAGGTTATAATAGTATCCGTACCTATGTTGATTAAATTTAAAATACCTCTATCATCAGTTGCCATTTCTTCATATTTCTCTTCTTCTCTTCCTTTCCGACATTGGGGTTTGTTGAATGTATTCCAACCATTTGTCGTTGATTTTTTCGAGAGTACCAACATATTTTTCGAGGCGCATCGATTTTCCCTTGATGATTCTTAGCCTTCGTTTCATATTGCTGGCATAATACTTCTACTGGCGACTTTCGGTCTGACCGGAGTTAGATCTATTTGTCGTATTTCATCGAGGAGTTCCTCGAGATTTTCTTTTACCGATTTCGCTCTTAAAATTATGCTGACAGACATACCTCACCTCGGGCACCAAAAATCTTTTTTGTCGTGGAGTGTGTCGATTGCTAGATATTTTATTTGATTTCAAACTTGGGTAATTAAACTAACAAAGCAATGCGCAATGAAAGATATGATATGATTATAAGTAGTAAGGTATTGTCGAAGGCTAACTCAAAACGTAGAAAGGAAGGAATGACCAAAGTGTCTATTAGCTTATATACCGAACCAAATGACAGTTGGGATCTAGGGGAGAGATTTGATTTATGAAAAACAAAGATNTATTTTAAAAAAGTTATCATATTACTTTATCAAATTGTAATTAATCAAAAAATTTACTAAATGTTAAATAATTACTGATAAAAATTTACTGGTACTGTATGAGAAGTTTGTGTTCGACCGCATTTTAATGATGCTGCTATTGGGTTAGGCTCACTTTCTTCTGTAGCTATTTAATTTCAATATTTTCTAAGTTGTCAAATTGAATGGAAATTTTTTTTAATTTGAATTAGAAATTTTGATTTATTCTGATTACTTTTATGATTCCAATAATTTCATATTTTTAGCAAATCAAATGTTTCATTCTTTTTTCTCTCAAGAGAATTTCCATTATTTGGTAAAATTTTTTGAAAAATTAAATTAGATTTACTAACCTCCTGGTAATGCAATTTTAAGTGGCTTTAATGGGTTTTTTATATTTGAAGTTCTAATTTGTGAGCCTTTGCTTCTTTGCGTTTCATCCTAAAAAAGAAAGAAAAAAGGCAGGAAATGAGCTAAGTGGAAAGCTATTTTTGTACTAATTTCTACTCTTTCTGTTTTTTAAAAAAAATGGGTGTCATCTTTTTTCTTTGCATTTTTAATCGCCATCTAAATAATCATTAATAATCTTTAGGCTATTAATCTATATAATTTAAAATTTGTTAGAAAAAAACGCAAATAATTTCTAAGCAATAGTTATTAATTAAATCTATTTACTTAAATAATTGTTATAATTATTAAATAATTATTATATTAGTTAAACAATTATAACTTCACCAAAAGTTTTGCATATTCGCTCCATCCAATTTTTTCAACTAACCAATTCTAAGTGTTTTTGTCCTTTAACAAGTGGCACAACTGGTGCTAATTCAAGCTTTTTACGTGAACATTCAAATAATACCCATATAACGACACTAATAATTGGTAAAAATGTCGTAATTAAACATTGCGATAGCGCAAATGTTCTTAGAAGAAGTATAAATATCACACCGCTCATCATGATGATTAAATAAGAAAATGATATGCGACAAATAATCAATTACTTATTTAATATTATAATAAAACAAAACAATTTTACTAACAAATTTGTTCATTTCTAATTAGCTTATCATTTCTGTTAATATTCTTTTTAAAAAGAAAATTTGAAAGAGGGCCAAAATAATCCACGCCGACACGTGCGAAGTTTCCGGAAGACTTGCCATCGGTGGTAATTTGAACGATCTGGAGTTCCAACGTTTACAGATTCGACATCTGTTTATTATTCGTTTTACTTCAGTCCTGCCTTTGGGAATCCAAAATCTACTCCTTAATTCTGAAAGTGTATGGGCGATACCTGCATGACATAGATTTTCATGTTGGTGTAGTATAAGGAGTTCTGTTATTGGGTTATGTCGAGGGAGATAGATAGGATATTTGCTAGTTTCAGGCAGTTCCGAATTCACGAGTCGGCTAATAGATCTCCATAGTTTATCATCTTCGGTGTGGAATAAATTCTACTTGTTTATTTCATCGTCATTGACTCCTTCAGACTGCGCTTGTCTAATTAACAACCATTCTGACAATCTGTAATCCTCAGCTGTAAATTGATTCCTTTCAATTGAAACAGATTGTAACCATGATAATCTACTTTTAGTTGTTAATCGAATAAACTTAAGGATCCATGCTGTCGTTCGTAACAGTCTTAGCCATTTGCTAAAACGTCTGCTGTCAATAAATTGAAAGTTATAATCCTTACATATTCGCGAAACTTCTGCTATAGTGATTTCTTTTGGTTCGTTCGTTTGTCAAAATCGTATTCCCATTGTGGCCAATTGATTTCTCCTTGTAATAGCCACGGGACAGTGCCATGGCACTATGTGAAAACTTCTAATTGTGGGTAAGCTTGGTCCTTCAGGGTTATCTCTTCTGATGGAATATAACGAAAGATAAATTTCGTTCTACGTATTTCCTCGAACCGATTTTGAACAAATCTTGGTAATAGGTTAGAATGCTTTTTTATCCAATGTAAAGCACATTTAGAGTCTGACCATAGGATTACCTTTATGTTGACGAGTTCAGCTGCGTCATGACAAATTTGCTGCTCGTATTCCGATGAGTATGGCTATCAGTTCTAGATGCGGTATTGTCATTCCTTTGATAGGAGCAATACGGGATTTGGCAAAGATAAGCGATGATTTTGTTCCTGTTGCTGACTCACTAGGTACACTGCTGATGTGTATGCTGCGCTTGAAGCATCAGTGAATACATGTATTCATTAAATGTAGAAGCTGTGACAAATCGCGGTAAGTTTTTTACAACTGTTAACCATTCGGCGATGAGAAATTTCCATTGTTCGTGGTCTTGCTCATCTAATATTTGATCCCAAGAGTTATTCTTCTTCCACAGGTGTTGTAAGGATAATTTAAATCTTACCATTATTGGAACTAGAAATCCTAGTGGGTCGCATTGTGATGCAACGAATTGTAAAATCGTTCTTTTTGTTAGTTCTTGTTCAGTCCATGGTTTTAACTTTAGCTGGATGACGTCTTGATAGGGATTCCATGGAATGCCGAGGATTTTCGTGTTTTTTCTGATTGCTTGATCTTACTGAGGCAGGTTTGCACAAAAATTTTCATCGTTAGATAAATATGATTATGTCAGGTTGTTCTCTGTAACTTCTAAGATTGAAAATTCCATTTTTATCTGCTACTTCAATCACTTGAAGATCGTTTGTTAGATAATCCATTACAATGGCTTGGGCAGTCGTTTGATCAGAGCCTTCCGTCTTTAGTTCAATTTGTGTTTGAGTTATGCGACATACCTTGGGAATCCTATTGCCAAAGGAAGAGATTGTGTATTCTTCTTCATCAGTTTCTAGGAGATTAAGTCGACATGCTAATTTTTGTGAAATAAAGATTGCATCAGAAGTCAAAAAGTACTAGGGCTTGTACTTGATGTTCAGGTTTATCAGGATTAAAGACTGTAGTTTCTTTACATAGAAGCAATACTCGTTTCCCTTCGATTTTCGTGTTCGAATTGTTGACAGATATATTTGCATTTTTGATCATGACCTTTCCTTTGTCAATTCCAGAATCTTTAGGCTGTTTGGACTTATGAGTCTTAGTGGTGCAAAGAGCGCTGTTATGAGATTTCTTACAATAAAAACAACTTGTTCTTTTTCTGCGGTCGAGTTTGCTATGTCCAATCTTAAAGCAATTAGAGCAAACATTGATTTTCTTCAATCGATCAATTCGTTGCTCGACTGTAGAATATATGTGCTATCCCAGTGATTTTTGTTGCAGAAAATACAAGGTCTCTTTTCCTTATTTGTCAACCAATTTGAACTCTCTTGATTTGACTGGATCTTTTCGGCAGTAGCGGTATCTCTAATTTGCTTTGATTGTTTCATTGCAATCAATGAGGAGGTTTCTGGAATGATTGAATTAGGATGGCGTCTAATCAACTTTCTTCGATTAACGTTATCCGAATATTGCCATTCCATTACCTGGTTGAGACAAATTTACTACTGGACGACACTCAGTTAGACTGTGTTCCTTATTTCCTGTTAAGCGTTTAAGAGCTAACTCGATATCGTCCTAATACATTGATAAGGTTATAATAGTATCCGTACCTATGTTGATTAAATTTAAAATACCTCTATCATCAGTTGCCATTTCTTCATATTTCTCTTCTTTCTTCCTTTCCGACATTGGGGTTTGTTGAATGTATTCCAACCATTTGTCGTTGATTTTTTCGAGAGTGCCAACATATTTTTCGAGGTTTTTCGCATCGATTTTTCCTTGATGTTTCTTAGCCTCGTTTCGTATTGCTGGCATAATACTTCTATTGGCGACTTTCGGTCTAACGGAGTTAGATTTATTTGTCGTATTTTATCGAGGGGTTCCNCCTTCGACAATACCTTACTACTTATAATCATATCATATCTTTCATTGCGCATTGCTTTGTTAGTTTAATTACCCAAGTTTGAAATCAAATAAAATATCTAGCAATCGACACACTCCACGACAAAAAAGATTTTTGGTGCCCGAGGTGAGGTATGTCTGTCAGCATAATTTTAAGAGCGAAATCGGTAAAAGAAAATCTCGAGGAACTCCTCGATGAAATACGACAAATAGATCTAACTCCGGGTCAGACCAAAAGTCGCCAGTAGAAGTATTATGCCAGCAATATGAAACGAGGCTAAAAATCATCAAGGGAAAATCGATGCGCCTCGAAAAATATGTTGGCACTCTCGAAAAAATCAACGACAAATGGTTGGAATATATTCAACAAACCCCAATGTCGGAAAGGAAGAAAGAAGAAGAGAAATATGAAGAAATGGCAACTGATGATAGAGGTATTTTAAATTTAATCAACATAGGTACGGATACTATTATAACCTTATCAATGTATAAAGACGATACCGAGTTAGCTCTTAAACGCTTAACACGAAGTAAGGAACACAGTATAACTGAATGTCGTCCAGTAGTTAATTTGCCTCAATTGTCATTGCCAACATTCAGCGGTGATCCTAAAACATGGAGAGAGTTCTGGAGTAGTTTCGAAGCCTCTGTACACTCTCAAAATATACCCGATATACAAAAGTTAAATTATTTAGTTTCTTGTCTAAAGGGAAGTGCCCTACAGCTAGTAAGAGACTATGATAGGGCAAGATCAACTACGTTCTGGCTTAATCGAAGAAATACAATCACAAATGAATCAAGATGGAATCATTCATTACATGCCAAATCATGATGTTTGTAATCCTGGTAAGATGTTTGTATCAAGCTAAGATTTGTGTATGATGCTTCAGTACATATAAAGGGGATGAAAAGTTTGAATGAAGTATTATATCGAGGAGCAATTAACCTTTCAGATCTTGTAGGTGTGTTATTATGTTTTCGAATGATGAAAGGAGTAATTACAGCTGATATTGAAAAAGCATTTTTGAACAAATAGAACTACACCCTTCAAAATTATTGAGAAATTGTACTCGATTCCTTTGGCTAAAAGAAGTAGAAGGAAGGGTATCCAACGAGAATATAAAATGTTACCGTTTTAGAAGAATTCCGTTTGGAATAATATCATCCCCGTTTTTATTATCAGCTACTCTGAATTATCATTTGGAAAATCATGATGGTGAATTAGCCTCAGAAATAAAGAGAAACCTTTATGTAGACAATGTTATTGTATCATCAAATGGAACACAGGATGCGTTAGAAAAATACACGGAAATGAAATCCATCTTCAATGAATCTAAGGGAATTTTTATCTAACGATGAAGAATTCTATGCAAAATTGCCTCAGCAAGATCGAGCAATCAGAAAAAATACGAAAATCCTTGGCATTTCATGGAATCCCTATCAAGACGTTATCCAAGTAATGAGCAAGAATTAACAAAAAGAACGATTTTACAATTCGTTGCATCACAATACGACCCACTAGGATTTCTAGTTCCAATAATGGTAAGATTTAAATTATCCTTACAACACTCGTGGAAGAAGAATAACTCTTGGGATCAAATATTAGATGAGCAAGACCACAAACAATGGAAATTTCTCATCGCCGAATGGTTAACAGTTGTAAAAAACTTACCGCGATTTGTCACAGCTTCTACAAGTTTAATTGGAATACATGTATTCACTGACGCTTCAAGCGTAGCATACACATCAGCAGTGTACCTAGTGAGTCAGCAAATACAAGGAACAAAATCATCGCTTATCTTTGCCAAATCCCGTATTGCTCCTATCAAAGGAATGGCAATACCGCGTCTAGAACTGATAGCCATACTCATCGGAACGCGAGCAGCGCAATTTGTCATGACACAGCTGGATATCGTCAATATAATTTTATGGTCAGATTCTAAATGTGCTTTACATTGGATAAAAAACCATTCTAACCTATTACCAAGATTTGTTCAAAATCGGGTCGAGGAAATACGTAAAATGAGATTTATCTTTCGTTATATTCCATCAGAAGATAACCCTGTAGACGTGGCAACCAGAGGTCTTAACCCAAAACAACTTAGAAGTTTTACACCATGGTGGCATGGACCGTCGTGGCTAGTAAAAGGAGAAATCAGTTGGCCACAATGGGAATACGATTTTGACAACGATGACGAACCAGAACAAATCACTATAGCAGAAGTCTCGCGAATATGTAAGGATCATAACTTTCAATTTATTGATAGCAAACGTTTTAGCAAATGGCTGAGACTGTTACGAACAACAGTGTGGATCCTTAAATTTATTCGATTAACAACTAAAGGCAGATTATCATGGCTACAGTCTGTTTCAATCGAAAGAGATCGATTTACAGCTGAAGATTACAAAGTGTCAGAATTGCTGTTAATTAGACAATCTGAAGGAATCAATGACGACGAAATAAACAAGTGGAATTTATTCCACACCGAAGATGATAAACTATGGAGATCTATTAGCCGACTCGTGAATTCGGAACTGCCTGAAACTAGCAAATATCCTATCTATCTCCCTCGACATAACCCAATAACAGAACTCCTTATACTACACCAACATGAAAATCTATGTCATGCAGGTATCGCCCATACACTTTCAGAATTAAGGAGTAGATTTTGGATTCCCAAAGGCAGGACTGAAGTAAAACGAATAATAAACAGATGTCGAATCTGTAAACGTTGGAACTCCAGATCGTTCAAATTACCACCGATGGCAAGTCTTCCGGAAACTTCGCACGTGTCGGCGTGGATTATTTTGGCCCTCTTTCAAATTTTCTTTTTAAAAAGAATATTAACAGAAATGATAAGCTAATTAGAAATGAACAAATTTGTTAGTAAAATTGTTTTGTTTTATTATAATATTAAATAAGTAATTGATTATTTGTCGCATATCATTTTCTTATTTAATCATCATGATGAGCGGTGTGATATTTATACTTCTTCTAAGAACATTTGCGCTATCGCAATGTTTAATTACGACATTTTTACCAATTATTAGTGTCGTTATATGGGTATTATTTGAATGTTCACGTAAAAAGCTTGAATTAGCACCAGTTGTGCCACTTGTTAAAGGACAAAAACACTTAGAATTGGTTAGTTGAAAAAATTGGATGGAGCGAATATGCAAAACTTTTGGTGAAGTTATAATTGTTTAACTAATATAATAATTATTTAATAATTATAACAATTATTTAAGTAAATAGATTTAATTAATAACTATTGCTTAGAAATTATTTGCGTTTTTTTCTAACAAATTTTAAATTATATAGATTAATAGCCTAAAGATTATTAATGATTATTTAGATGGCGATTAAAAATGCAAAGAAAAAAGATGACACCCATTTTTTTTAAAAAACAGAAAGAGTAGAAATTAGTACAAAAATAGCTTTCCACTTAGCTCATTTCCTGCCTTTTTTCTTTCTTTTTTAGGATGAAACGCAAAGAAGCAAAGGCTCACAAATTAGAACTTCAAATATAAAAAACCCATTAAAGCCACTTAAAATTGCATTACCAGGAGGTTAGTAAATCTAATTTAATTTTTCAAAAAATTTTACCAAATAATGGAAATTCTCTTGAGAGAAAAAAGAATGAAACATTTGATTTGCTAAAAATATGAAATTATTGGAATCATAAAAGTAATCAGAATAAATCAAAATTTCTAATTCAAATTAAAAAAAATTTCCATTCAATTTGACAACTTAGAAAATATTGAAATTAAATAGCTACAGAAGAAAGTGAGCCTAACCCAATAGCAGCATCATTAAAATGCGGTCGAACACAAACTTCTCATACAGTACCAGTAAATTTTTATCAGTAATTATTTAACATTTAGTAAATTTTTTGATTAATTACAATTTGATAAAGTAATATGATAACTTTTTTAAAATATCACATTCAAAATATTTATGATATCAGCTTTAAATACTTATGGTACACAACGTTTTATAATATCCTGTTTGAGAAAATTAAAATACCACGTTTATAACAGTTAATATATCATCTTTACGATATTTAGAATATTATTTTAAGACACAACGTTTTAAAATGTCACGTTTATCACATTTAAGATATCAAGTTTATGACAGTTAAGAAGACTTAACTTAGTTAAGAAGACTTAACTTAGTTCACATTAGTTTTACACACTTAAGACACATAACGTAAAGATCTCGTATAATACAACTGTAATATCACGTTTATGACACTTAACATATCACTTTTATCATATTTAAACATCACGTTTAAGATGCTTAAGCTATTACATCCAAACATGGCATAGTAGCATTATGAGCATTAAAAAAAGCATTTTCTTTTTTGTTCGCTTTTTTAAATAAATTTACATTCCGTTAGAATTTCTTTAGCTTTTTACTAAGTGACATAACAAACAATGAGTTCATACAGATTACACAACTATTTGAGAGTAGTAAATACGTGAAGATGAAATGAGTAATTGAATCATCCATATTTGATTAATTTGTTTAGCTAACATAAAACAGTTTGTACTAAGTTGCAATTTTAAAAGTCTTGCCGCTCTTGTGAAGCTAATATCCTTAACTAATTCAAATTAAATTCACATAAATACGTGAGGATGAATACTATTATACATAATACTTTATATATACTTTAAGCTATTAGATAACTAAATAAAAAAGAAACAAAAAGAAAAAAATTACAAAATATTTTTAATTAATTCATCTCTTCTAAGATTCTTTAATTTCTATAAATTAAATCTAAATTTCATTTTATTTTTTAACTTCAATTACAGATTTTACCTTCTGACGATACAATAAAACATGTAGAATCGTTACCGGAAAGTTCAGAATAGAACAGTACAATTGTAAAATGATAATCATTCGATAATGTATTATTCATTAATTTTAATGCCGATATAAATGCCAAAATTTGTATCACTAACGATGGCATTAAATAAATATTATGACTCACCACAATTTCAAATAATTTCATATGCTTTCAAATATTTTTAAAAAACCTGAACGAAAAATATAAGAGTTTGAGTAATTTAAAAATATTAATACAAAATTTCCTATTGAAATTATACATTATCATTAGCGATGAAATCAAAGAAAAGTACCATTCATTGTTATGCTCTCTCATAAACCAATGAATTTTTGGTATGGCGCAAAATATGTATTCCGCTTATACTTATCAAAAAACACAAAAAAGTTTGGATTTTAGAAAAGTACAGTAATTTAAAGAAAGGAAAAAACTCAGAAAAATTTCATTTGTTTAATATTAGAAATTCTTTTTCAAATATCAAGCCAATTTACAAGAATAATTTTAATTAGCATGATAAAGCAATATTTGCTAATAATTATCAAAATGAACCGATCAATATACGTCATCAATTGATCTTCTTGACAAATATAATATGAAATAATTGATTCATCATTTCGAATATAATTTTTGAATTTCACAAAAGAATAAATTATTTTGTTAATTCGTTGATCAAATTTATTAAAAACGGGAAAAAATATAGTATTGCTGAGTTTGTTTAGAATAAATTGAGGAAGTTTTTGAGAAAGCTGATAACAATAAAGCATGTGAAAAAAAGCAAACAAAGGAGCAAATGACTGAAGTGAGAATGATGGATGAAATATAGTCTTTCAAATATTCATTTTTTCAAGGGTTAATTCATTACATATCATAAAACCACTCATCCTTTATCAATTGTTGTCTTTATCAGCGGTAATCATTGTTGTACAAAATTATCAAAGTAGAACTTTTATCACTTCAACGATTATTTTTATTTCTTTATCATACACACACTCTCTTCACTCCATCGATCTCTCATTACGCTATAGTTTTGAAACTTCTTTAAACAGCAAAAAAAAAGTTAAATACACAAAAACAAAGAGTAAGATTGAAAATGAAAAGTAAGCGTAATAGTTTTGTTATTTTAAAGTCTCTACGGCATTCTTTAATTGTTAACTTAATTTTCAACAATTCTAAAATTTCATTATCAACTCGAATAATTGATGTTGCATAACAACGGATACAGAAAAGAAATTTACTTTTTTGAATTTTAGCAACTTTTTTGTGTTTTGTGTAAATTGTATAAGTGAGTAATTGTTTATAGAATGTTTGGAAATATCTACACGATTGATAGATAGTGAGTAAAATGGATAAGAGTAAGCGTAAATGTTATTCATTTTCACATGGCAATTTTGTTAAATTTGTCGGCTTTATTCTAGAAAGAAAAATAAAAGATTTTTTAAGATGTATGTAAAATATAATTTAATATTAACACGAATTACTTGAATTAAACAGCAGTGAATCTATTGCGTCTCTCAAACGATTATTCATTTTATGCATAATATCTACTTTGTTAGCTTCTCATATACACATTTATTATTTAATTTATATAATCCATTCCGGATATCAATGGTATCAATTAATGCTGAAGTTAATCCATGATATATCACAAATGTAAAGCAAGTTTAGTAACTTATATCCAAGAAGTTTTATATTCCATATTGTAGAAGTTACTCTTTGTAATGAATCTTTAAATTATGCAAATATTATTTAAATATGAAAATTGCCAAAAAATTTTCTAAAAAACTAGGATGCATGATAAAATTTTACATGTATATTACACTGTCGCAAAATTCTTACAAATTCTAATAATTAAAAAAATAGACATTATGTGAATGTTTATTTTTCATTTATTTATTTACTTTTGTAATATTTTCATATTTGATAATCTCATCATTTCTTTTTTTGTACATACACACATAAGTATATATACAATATCATAATTCTATTTTTCTAGACATTATTGATTGAGTAACTGAATGGAATCAATCTTAATTTTGTTAAGTTAAAAAGATGTGGAATTAACTTTTGAAATGAATAAAATGAAATGAACAGCTTTCATTAATTATATTATAATTTTTTGTAATGAAAAATTTTGAGTTCAAAAAGAAATTTTGCTAGCTAATTCATCAAAATTGAACTAAAGCTAATAACAAATTTTGGGAACAAAAATAAACAAAAATGCCAAATAACTAACAAATTAGTAAATAAATAAATTTAATGAGTAAGCAAAAAAAATGCACATATTTTTGAGACAAATAAGTAGAAAATAAACAAAAATAATTAAGCGCAAGATCAATCAATTAAATAATAATTATAATTATCAATTAATGAACAAGCATAAATGTAACAATAATTTATGGCAATAAATTAAAATTTTTGGGAGTTAATTTAATTTCTGAATAATATATTATGTATTTATGTGTGTTTATGTACGTATATATAAGTGAAATAAACAGTGTTGAACTAGCAAGAAGGGATCATTTATCATTGCTTATAGCCATTTGGCTCTATTAGATTGGAAAGTGTTCGGACGAGAATACACGGCCTAGCTGTTATTATATTGCTCAATGCTACATTTGTTGAACGGCAAAAATATGAAGTTTCTGCAGCTTCCTTCCTCGATCCGGTCTATACGTATCATCATATCCAGATTCCTTTCTCGATCCGGTCTATACTTATTGTCATATTCCTTCCTTGACCGAATGTCACCATCTCGAACTTTCTTTCTTGATCAGATATCACCTTATTCGGCTTCCTTTCTCGACCCGATATATATCATCATATCCTACTACAATTTTTTTTTATTATGTGAAAAGTTCTACGTCTACATATCTTATTTATATATTATCGTTTCTCTCTTCTCATCACAAGCAGCATTAAGCAGAATTTTCGAACTTTTCACTTCTTTTAAAGAAGAAGAAAAAGGAAAGAATCTCGACTCGACCATATTGCATTTTCACTTTAGTGGAAAAAAATCACATGGCTTGCAGATGTAACATGATAGCTAAGTTATTTTCTTCACCCGAAATTTTGAAACTGTAACGTTTTGATATGATCCGATATTTTGGAAAATTAGCGCATTGTTGTGGATGAATGAAAAGAAAAAAGAGAGAGGGAGAGAGAGATGAAAAGATTCTTACCACTATTATTACTACTTCTATCGTCCACCAATCGTTTCAGTCTAGGAGAATTCAAAATTTTTAAACCTCAAATAACATTTGAGACAAATGTCATTCACTTATTTATTTTTTTTTCTAAAACAAATTTCACTCATTCATTCCTTCATATAAATTTATCATTTATTTTCTTTTCTATCATTATTTTTACATATCATTTTATTGTCTAATTCAATTATAAATTTAATTGTTTCAAGAATTTTTCGAAACAAATAACTATCAATTTGATCATATTACTTGGTTAGCTGTAGCTCATAGGTCATAGCATCAATTATTTGATATAACAAGATTGAAAATGCTGAGAATTATATTGTTCCTCTAAGATTACACACATTATATGACTGTTAATGATAAAGCTATACAAATTGTTAGGCAGTTCATTTAATAGAATTTGTCGCTAAGGACGAAGAACAAAGGCGATAAACTGATAAACGGATAATCCTTTGGTACAAACGATGTAGCTGGAAAGCGAGGAGAAGCAGAAAATGAGAATCTCTTTGTCCATAAATTAACCTCGCTTATACACATTATATTGTATAAGAGATGTGAAAATTAAATGCATGTAATAGACTATTGTAACAAAGAGATATCTATCCTTAAACAAATCTCCTTTCTTCTCAAATTCACATTTATGATCTTTAGTCCCAATTAACTCCAACACCATCTCTTAATTACAATTAATCATTTTTTACAATTGTCCATTTATAGGGCGGTTGGGGTTTCAGCTCTATGATAATGTTTAGCGCCTTTATAACTGTGTAGCATCCGTGCGATATGTATAATGCGTTATTATGATGTTGATTTGTTTTATGTTAAATAAAGGTTTAATTACCCAAGTTTGAGGCAGCTAACGACAAAGCATCAAATTCGAAATTTCCCGACAACTCCGGGGAAAACTACAAATGGACCGAAGCAAACCGACAATGAGGAGCAACCCATAGCTCAACGAACTAGAAGTGCAACAAAACAACAAAAAACTCCCACCCAAATCATCTAACTTTCTAGGTCGGGAGTGTCGCGAATTTCTATATCGCGAAGCAAAAAAAAATGTTAATACTGCTTAATATAGCAATCCATTATAATTTCCTTTGCAATGCATCGCACTCGTTTAGCTGACCTTTGATCTTATAACAATCCTATGCTATGAGCATCCANAAAAAAAAAAAAATGAAATTATTGGGTAGATAAAAGTAGTCAGAATAAATCAAAATTTTTAATTCAAATTAAAAAATTTCCATTCAATTTGATAACTTATGAAATATTGAATTTAAATAGCTGCAGAAGAAAGTGAACCTAAACCAATAACAGTATCATTAAAATGTGGTCAAACACAAGCTTCTCATACAATACCAGTAAATTTTTATCAATAATTAATTAACATTTAGTAAATTCATTGATTAATTACAATTTGATAAAGTAATATGATGCATCAACCTTTTTAAAATATCACATTTAAAATACTTATATTACACAACTTTTTATAATATCTCGTTTAAGAAAATTAAAATATCACGTTTATAACAGTAAATGTATCATCTTTGAAATATTTAGAATATCATTTTAAGACATCAAAAAAAGAAGAAAAAAATTCATCTCTAAGACATTTAAGACACCATTTTAAAATGTCACGTTTATCACATTTAAAATATCACATTTGTGACAGTTAAGAAGACTTAAGACATTATATTTAGACACTTAAGACACACAACGTAAACAACTCGCATAATACAACTGTAATACCACGTTTATGACAGTTAAAATATCACATTTAAAATACTTATATTACACAACTTTTTATAATATCTCGTTTAAGAAAATTAAAATACATAACACGTTTAAAGTGCTTAGGACATTAGCTCTAAAAGACTTTAAAAATCACCTCTAAAACATTTATGAACATTTATAACGTTTTACGATATATGCGTCTATTAAAATATAACGTTTATGACACTTAATATTTAAGCATCACGTTTAAGATGCCTAAGCCATTACATCCAAACATTGAAAATAAAAAAAAACATTCCTTTTTTTTTGTTCGCTTTTTAAAAAATAAATTTACATTCCGTTAGAATTCCTTAGCTTTTTACTAAGTGACATAACGAGCAATGAGTTCATACAGATTATTTAAGAGTAGTAAGTGACGTAAATACGCGAAGACGAAATGAGCAATTATATATGTGAATCATCCCTATTTGATTAATTTGTTTGGCTAATATAAAACAGTTGATACTAAGTTGCAATTTTTAAAATCTTAAACCGCTCTTGTGAAGCCAATATCATTAACTAATTCAAATTAAATTCACGTAACTACGTGAGGATGAATACTATTATACTTTAATACTTTATAAATACTTTAAGCTATTAGATAACTAATAAGAAAAGAAACGAAGAGAAAAAATTACAAATTATTTTCACTTAATTCATCTATTCTAAAATTCTTTAATTTTTATAGGCTAAATTAAACTAATTTCATTTTATTTTCTAACTCCAATTACAGATTCAATTAGAGAATACTTTTTTTTTTTTTTTTTTTGATGATACAATAAAACATGTGGAATTGTTACTGGAAAATTCAGAATAGACAATTGCAAAATGATAATAATTTGATAATGTATTATTCATTAATTTTAATGCTGATATAAATGCTAAAATTTGTATCACAAACAGTGACAGTAAATAAATTCTATTTTAATTCAAACCTAAGCGAAAAATACGAGTTTGAGTAAAAAATATTAATAGGGAATTTTTCATTGAAATTATACATTATCATTAGCGATGAAATGAAAGAGGAGTACCACTCATCTATGCTCTCTCAGAGACCAATGAATTTTTGGTGTGGCGCAAAATATGTATTCTGCTTCTACTTTTCAAAAAACACAGAAAATTTTGGATTTCAGAAAAGTACAGTGATTTAAAGAAAGGAAAAATCCCAAAAAAATTTCATTTGTTTAATATTAGAAATTCTTTTTTAAATTTCAAGCCAATTTACAGGAATAATTTTAATTAACATGATAAAGCAATATTTGTTAATAATTGTCAAAATGAATCGATCAATATACATCATCAATTGATCTTTTTGGCAAATATGCATTGAAATAATTGATTGATCGTTTTGAATATAATTTTAAATTTCGCAAAAGAATAAATTGTTTTGTTAATTCATTGATCAAATTTATCAAAAGCGAAAGAAATATAGTATTGATGAATTTGCTTAGGATAAATTTAAAAATAAATTGAGAAAGTTTTTGAGAAAGCTGATAATAATAAAGCATGTGAAAAAAAGCAAACAAAAGCGCAAATGACTGAAGTGAGAATAATGGATGAAATATAGCTTTTCAAATATTCATCTTTTCAAGAGTTTATTCATTACATATCGTAAAACTACTCATCCTTTATCAATTGATGTCTTTATTAGTGGTAATCATTATTGTACAAAATTACCAAAGTGGAACTTTTATCATTCCAACCATTATTTTTATTTCTTTATCATACACACTCTCCTCACTCTATCGCTCTCTCATTACGCTATAATTTTGAAGCTTCTTTTAAATTATTTTCCTTTACTAACTTTAGTCATAATTTTATTACCATTGTTACTGTGATCATGTCATGTGACATGTCACTATTAACAGCAGACAGTCAAATACACAAAAACAAAGAGTAAGACTGAAAATGGAAAGTAAACCTAATAATTTTATTTTAAAGTCTCTATGGCATTCTTTAATTGATAACTTAGTTTTCAACAACTTTAAAATTTCATCAACTTGAATAATTGATGTTGATACAAAAGAGAAATTTAGCTTTGTTGTGTTTTGTGTAAATTGTATAAGTGATTAGTTGTTCATAGAATGTTTGGAAATATCTACGCGACTGGTAGCTAATGAATAAGATGGATGAGAGTAAGCGTAAATTTAGTCATTTTCACGTGGCAATTTTGTTAAGTCTATCGACTTTATTCTAGAAAGAAATATGAAAGACTTTTTTTTAAAAGATAAATGTAAAATATAATTTAACATTAACACGAATTAATTAAATTAAGCAGCTGTGAATCTATCGCGGTTTCTCGAACGATTACTTTATTTTATACATAATATCTACGTTGCTATGCTTCTCGTATTCACGTTTACGTAAAATGTACATATTTATTAATTATATTTACTATTATTTATTCAATATTTATTATTTAATTTATATAATCCATTTCGGATATCAATGATATCAATTAATGCTGAAGTTAGTTCATCATATATCACAAATGTAGAGCAAACTTAATAACTTATATCTAAGAAGTTTTATATTCCTTTATATATATATTCATTTATAGTTATATATATTTTTTTGTTGTATTTTATAAGTTACTCTCTGTAATGAATCTTTAAATTATGCAAATATTATTTAATATAAAAATTACTAAAAAATTTTCTAGAAAAACTGGCATGCATTATAACTTTTTACATGTGTATTATACTATCTCAATATTCTTACAAATTCTAATAATTAAAAGAAAATAATAAATAAACATTATGGGAATGTTTATTATTTATTTATTTACTTCTGCATAAATTTGCATATTTATTAATCCCATCATTTATTTCCATTTTTTTCTAGTACATACACATAAATATATATACAATTATCATAATTCGTTTTTAATTTTTCTAGAATTGTTCATTGAGTAACTGAATGAAATCAACCTTAATTTTAAGTTAAAAAAAATGATATTAATTTTTGAAATGGATAAAATGAAAAGGAAATAAACAAAAACAATTAAGCGTAAGATCAATCAATCAATCAATCAACCAATCAAATTAACAATTATAATTGTCAATTAATGAACAAACATGAATGTAACAATAATTTATGACAATAAATTGAAATTTTTGGAAGTGAGTTTAATTTCTGAATAATATGTATTTGTGTTTTTGTTTTTGTATGTGTGTGTATGTGTATATATATGAAATGAATAGTGTTGAACCAGCAAGAAGGAATCATTTATCATTGGTTACAGCCATTTGGCTCTATTAGATTGGAAAGTGCTCGGACGAGAACACACGGCCTAGCTGCTACTTCAATACTACATTTGTTGAGAGCAAGAATATGAATTTTCTGAAGCTTCTTTTCTCGATCCTATACGTATCATCATATCCAGATCCCTTTCCTGATCCCATTTATACGTATTATCATATTCAGTTTCCTTCCCTAATCATTTTCCTTCCCTAATCATTTTCCTTCCCTAATCATCATCTTGAACTTTCTTTCTTGATCGGATATCACTTTATTCAGTTTAATTTCTCGATCCGATATATATCATCATATCCTACTACAATTTTTTTTTATTTATTGATTTATGTAAAAAAGTTCTATGTCTACATATCTTATTTATATATTATCGTTTCTCTCTTCTCATCACAATCAGCATTAAGCAGAATTTCCGAACTTTTCACTTCTCTTAAAAAAAGAAAAAAGAAAAGGATCTCGACCATATTGCATTTTCATTATTATGGAAAAAAATCACATGGCTTGCAGATGTAGCGTAGTGGTTAAGTTATTTTGTTGACCTGAAATTTTAAAATTGTGAAGTTTTGGTATGATCCGATATTTTGGAAATTGGCGGATATTGCTGTGGATGAATGAAAAGAAAAAAGAGAGTGACAGAGAAATAAGAAGATTCTTATCACTACTATTACTACTTCTATCGCCCACCAATCGTTTCAGTCTAGGAGAATTCAAAAATTTTAAACCTCAAATAACATCTGAGACAAATGTCATTTATTTATTTTTTTTCTAAAACAAGCTTCACTCATTCATTCTTTCATATAAATTTATCATTTGTTTTTTTTTCTCTCTCTCTCAATATTTTCACATTGATTGTCTAATTCAGTTATAAATTTTATTGTTCCAAAAATTTTTCGAGACAAATAACTATCAATTTGTTCATATTACTTGGTTAGTTATAGTTCATAAGTCATATCTATGCAATTAATTATTTGATATAACAAGATTGAAAATGCTGAGAATTATATTATTCCTTTAAGATTACACAAATTACTGGTTTGTTAATGATAAAGCTATATAAATTGTCAGGTAATTCACTTCATAAAATTATCAAAATGATAAATGCTTTCAAAATGATAAAAATGTTAAGATTATAGCATCATTTTATGGTTTACACTTTTTTTAACTTTATCATTACAGTATTTATGTGATAAAGGATAATTTTTTACAAACTATTTTTTAAAAAAGACTAGTGACATTTAAAGTGCAAACTTATTAAAACGAATTGATAAAATACAAAATTTTTACTGCTGTGATAAATTAGAGAAATGTTATATCTATGATTAAATACCTTATCACTTGAATACATTAACTATTATTGCATTTAATTTTAATTAGAAATAATTTAATGTATGTGCCAATTAGACCAGACTAAGTAAACCTTCATAGCTTTTTCTCTTTTGAGCAAAAAAAAGCAATAAAATCTACTGTTCTACCATTTATATTGTATTGCATCTTTGCTTGCTTCTGTTTTTCATGCATTTTTACTTTTTATGTTTTTAAAATTTATGATTTGTTATTTGTACTAAACACACAAATTTGCTGCATGCTCATTGCATGCAATGCATAAATGTACTTTGATTTATATTTTTTTACAATAATAATTAGATACAAAAAATTTTCCACATTCTTTATATATTACTTGCAAAAAAAAAGAAAATTGAAACTTAAAAAATCTTTTTTTGAAAGTTTTCAAAAATTATTCTTTTCAAAAATGTTGAAATTTTAAAGTTTTGTTATATCGTAATTATTTATACATTAATGATGAGATATTCCTGTTATACATTTGAACATTATTAACAGATTAATTAATTAATTAGACTGATAATGGGGAAAATGATTCAATCTCTTTCTAATTTTTCTCTCAATCATTTCTAATCATTTTTACTATCATTATCTCTTTAATTCTCGAATACTATTAATTTATAAGGTAATGTTTTTTCTTTTTTATCAAGCAAATATTATTTTTCTTGAAGTTAGAATTTAAACGATTTGCTAATTGTGTCAAATCGTTTAGGAATTTTAATTTATAAAAATGCATAGATTTCAACAGCTTAATCAAATGTTATGCACTTTTCATTTCTTTCTCATTACCACTAATTAATGTACTGAATATACTAAGTTTTTTATTGCAAATTAATAAATGACTGATAAATTTTAATTTTAATTTGATTTCAATAAAACCTTTTGACTTTAATGACACCCTTCTTTTGGCTCATTTCCAACAATTAATGCAAATATTTTTGGATGAAATTTTTGGATGTGTTAATTATTAATGTACTAATTTAAGGTTATTAGAATGATTTTATTGTTTTATAGGAATGAATGAGATGACATTGAAATAAATTTGACGTAAACAACATATTATCAATTAAGACAGTTAAGTAATCAGTGATAAGTTAGCAAAAATGAGTATACTCTTGCAATAGTACATAAGGATAACATTAAGCTATTTTCTGAATTCGATCACTTTAAATCAAAATTATTGCCAATTTAATTCAATCCTTTCTTTTCTCCTTTTTTTTTGCTTTTGTTTTATTTTTTGAACATAATCATTTTGTGCATGATTTTTCCTTTTTTGATAATAAGCTTAACAAGTAGATGATGAGGAAATACTTATTAAACTAAAGTTTGACAATTAGTATTAGATAAAATTAAAATTTTAACAAATTAATATTAGGTATATGATATTTAGATAATAGTTTTTCTTTTCTTATCGGTTTAAAAAATAATTTAAGTTTCTTTTTGTATATGTGTAAACCTGATCATTTCAGTCATTTATTAAATACAATTAAACACAATTAATACTTTATTTATTTGTTTTTTCTTTTTGCTTGCAGAAAAATTGGAATTAAAGAAGAAAATTATAAATTGTAAAGCTATTTCAATCTTACAATGAATATATTAAATTTTTATATTATTATCGTACAATATTTACTGATATTTCCTTATCACAATGATATCGTAATAGATGGAAGCTATGAAAAAAATCCTCCATCTGGCACATCATCACTAACATTTGTATTCGATACGACTGGTTCAATGAATGATGATTTAATTCAAGTACAAGATGGAGCTAAAAAAATCCTCGATACTGTACTCAAACAACGTGAAAAACTTATATACAATTATATTTATGTACCATTTCATGATCCTAGTAATATTTTACTTTTTTTTTGAAATTTACTAATTTTTTAAATAATTAACTAGTTAAAGCAAATATTAAATTTAAATATGCATTAAATAGCATTATAACTATATGATAATATTTTTTATATTTTAAAAATATGTATTATATTTAATTTAGTTTAGTGAAATTAAAATTATTTGAAAAATTTCATTTGGAAAAATAATCAAGAAAAAAAATTTTTTTTTCTTCTTTTTTGGTATTTATTAATTTTTTAAATAATTAAAGCAAATATTAAATTTAATTACACATGAAATTGAATTACAGCTATGTGATAATAATTTTATTTTTTACAAAACTTTTCACTAATAGATAGTATATTTAATTTAATGAAAGTAAAATTACTAAACAAAATTTCATTTAAGAAGAGAACGTAGTGAATAAATTAGATATTTGATGTAATTAAATAGTTCAAGAAAATTTTTAAAAATTCCAAAAAAAAGTCTTTTTTAAAAGATTTTGAGAAAAGTATTGAATAAAATAATAAGTTAGCTCATAAAATCTAAAATTGCTGCAATGCGTATCAGAAAATTCACTTAATTTTCATTTAAATATTTACAAATATACTTCGTAAATATAAATTTGTAAATATAAAAAAATTATTAAACAAAATGAATTATAAGTGAATATATGACATTTTGTTTAAAATATATTTAATTTTTAACTTTAAAAACTTAAACTTTTAATGCATCAGTCATCTGTGTTATATCACTACTACATTTTTACCCATAAATTGATTGAGCATTTAATAATTGCACCAATTATCTTTTAATTTAAAAGTGCATTATTTAGTAATTAATAATGAAAGTACTTAATTAAGTTATTTAGTTTATTCATGTTTTAATTTGTATTATTTCTTTTATATAAATATAATTTTAGGAGTTGGACCAGTATTCTCAACAACTGATCCGAGAACATTCCAAAGACATCTCAATTCGGTACACGTAGTGGGTGGTGGTGATTGTCCGGAAATGACGCTTACCGGTTAGTTTAGTTAATTTTTATGCTATTTTTTACTTCATAATTGCAACAATACTTTCTAAAATGTAAGCTGAAGTGAAGTTAAAGCAATTTGCTTCTCTTCTTTCTTAAAAAGTAGGAGAATTTGTTATGAAATTAACACTAAAATTTGAATAACTTAATGATTAACTTGCATGAATTACAATTTACCTACTACTGGAGAAAGTAACTGAGTAAGTGGTAAATTCTTGATAAGTATACTTCATTTCAAATAAATAAGTAATAGAATAAGATCGAATATTTATTTACCTGTGATTCTCAATTATTTACAGGTATTCAAATGGCTTTAGAAGCTTCATTGCCAGCATCTTTTATATATGTTTTTACTGATGCACGAGCTAAAGACTATCATTTAGAAGAACAAATCATCAATTTAATTCAGGAAAAGCAAAGTTCTGTAAGTTTTCTGAAATAAAATTTTTCAAAAATATAAATTAAGGCAAAACTTTTTCAGCTACCTAAAATATAAACTTAATAATGATAATAATAATCATAAATCTTCATTAAAAACATAAGCATAAATGGTAATCTGTTGATTACAGTCGATGAGTACTAAATTAACCAAAATTGTATTTAAAAAAAAATTATATTAAAAGATAAGTGTTAATTGTTTTGATAAGATTCAATTTAATTTTTATTTTTTGATTTTTGTATTCAATTATCTGATTAATTTTAATAGCAGAAGATTTTCTTTTCTTTTGTGGTCTATGACAAAATGAAATAAATTAATTCAATGTACACTTCCCAAAAATTATTCCAATGACTGATCAAAATTGTCATAAATATTAATTAAAAAACAAATGATGTAAAAGCAGCTAATTCAATATATTTCCTTTATTTTTTTTTTTTGGTTTTCGTAATTAATTATTTAACTAATTTCTTTCACTCATATTAAGGTAGTATTTGTGATGACAGGCGATTGTAACAATCGTACACATCCTGGATTTCGATGCTATGAAAAAATAGCTGCTGTTAGCTTTGGACAGGTGTTTCATTTAGAAAAAACTGATATTAATAAAGTACTCAATTATGTTCGTCATTCGATCACATTTAAAAAGGTCTATTTTTTATTGAGTAATTAGATATTATATATTAGAAAGGTATATTTGTTATTCACTAGAATGAAAGATGATCGTTTTATTTTTTTTCTCGTCTATTTTTTGGTTGCATTTAAATTTATTTATTTTTTTAAAAAAAAAACTTATATGAATTTTTTAAGTCTTTTTTTAAATTGAAGTATTTTCATTTAGAAATTATACATTTTTGTGCTTACTTTCAATTGTTGCTATAGTAAAACAAATGGATTGAAAAAAAGTTAATTTAATTGCTATGTTAGTAAAACTTTATGATATTTTTTTTAGGTTCATATTATGTATGAAGTTAGAGATCATAGTGGTACATCATTATGTCAAATACCTGTTGATAGACTTTTAACTGAATTAACAGTATCGTTGTCAGGTGATAAGGATGATGGAAATTATTTGGATATTAGTTTGATTAATCCTAAAGGTAATTTTTAAACATTCCATTTAATGGAATCAATAATTACAATTTGGGAAAGAATATGAAAACAATTAATTTTTTTAAAGTAATTCATTTAAAATATTATTAGTCTAATCATATGCAATAATAATCATTCAAATTTTTTGATTTGAAATAATCATTCATTCAAAATTTGAAAAATGAAATAATAATAGTTGTTTACATTTAGTTGTTTACTTATTCCTAATGAGACCAGTAGATTATTTATTTTTAAAGGGTAATTTAATAGTTATTTATTTAATAAATGCAATAATTGTTGTTCTAAAAGTTGTTTACTTAGAAAAACAAAAACACTTATAATACAAAAGAAAAAAAAAGAAACTAAAACAGGTGAACGAGTAGATCGTGCTCAACTCAGCGATGAAAGCGGTTCAATTGATTTGAGCAATATTAAATTAATTCGAATTCGAAATCCAATGCGAGGAATTTGGAAAATACGTACATCAAGCCGTTTAAAACATACGCTACGAGTGCTGGGTCATGGTGCTATTGATTTTAAATATGGTTTTGTTGTTAAATTAACCGATAGAATGGAATTAGTAAGGATAAAAATTATTTTAATTAAGTGATTAATCAATTAAATTTTTGTTTTTTTTAAAAAAAAACAAAGTCATTACGTAAAATTATCTTTCATTAAAATAAATTATTTAAATAGCAAATATTTTTAGTCATATCCACGTCCAATTGCTCATCAAAGTACTTATTTAATTGTTACAATGAAAGGATTAATAGCACCGGGAATGATAACTGATATTTCATTAATCGATTATTATGGTAATGAATTATTGACAAAATTAGCGACAATGCATATGAATAATTCATATTCATATTATATTGGACCATTTATACCACCAAATGGATTATTTTTTATTCGTGTAAGAGGTGATGATGACCAATCGTATAAATTTCAACGAATTGCACCAACAGCAATTTCAGTTATTAAAACCACAGGACCAAGGTATGAATTTGTTTTTGTTTGCCTGTTTTTCCTTCATTTTTTGTTTTTTTGTTTTTCTTAAATACATTCTATTTCATCTTTTTTTAACTTTTTTATTTTTTGTTTATTTATATATTTTTTATCGTCGGTATTGTTAAAATTTACGAGAAAAGTTAATTTTTTTTTAATTTGTTTTTATTTGTTATTTATTATTGTTAATATTTAGTTTATTTTATTAATTTGGTTATTTAACGATGATATGTTGTGTATATTTGTTTAGAGCATATATGGCTAATCGTATGATAGCAACCATTTCACGGCCATTCAATTTGACATGTTCAGTGGTTTCAAAAGGTGAATTTACACTTTATTGGTATAAAGATAACAAACAATTTGGTGAACCACTTTTTTACTCGTAAGTTTATTTCTTCATAATGTATTTTTAATGAATTTTGTATTTTGCTGTTGTTGTCGTCTTTTTTTTTAAATAGTTAAATTAGCTCAGTATAATTAAATTAACATAGCAATTAGGAAAATATTACAATGAACAATGAATTAAATTTGATAGATATTCGGATACATCAGTCTGGACTTTTCAAGCAATTACTCCACAAGATCGTGGTTACTATCATTGTATGATTATAAGTCCATCCGGAAATCATACTGTTACTACATTCCTTGAAATAGAAGGTTATATTTACAGTTTTTTCGTTTATTTTACTCCTCATTTTATCTAAATATTCATCAATAAATTATTCAAATTTAATTAAAAATACTTTTCTCATAAATTAATTATATTGCATTAAATTAAATCCAAAAATATAGCTGCATTTTGCTCTATTTCTCTCCTACTTAACTTTTTATTAGTTTTAAAGTTATGAAATATGAATATGTAGAATTGTTCAGTTTATGTCAATATGCTAGAATATTTATTTATCATGGTAGCAGTACTGGGAGAAAATGAAATAGTTTGAATAGCTATCGTAAAAATTTTTTACTATTCATTGATCATTGTGTACAATTTTGATTTATTAATTTGATTACAGAGCTTATCTCTTAGTTTTCAATAATGAAATTTCGATTATTTTTTAACTTTAAAATTCAATTTGCTTCATAAAGAAAAAAAAATTTAGAACAAGCACCTATGATCACATTCATTCGAAATGAATCGATAATACGAGGAAGTGTAGCATTTTTGCATTGTCACACTGAGAATTTGAACGCTGTAACGCGATGGCTAAAAAACGATTCAATGATTGATAATACGGCTAAAACGGTATGACACAATTAAATTAAAAAAGTAAGCATGTAAATATAACTAAATTAGGTCATAAGGTCATTCATGTTAAAAAAAGCAAGACATTACTTTTCATTAATGAAATATCTCAAAGTAAGCATGCAACAGTAAGTAGGTTATTAGGTCATAAGGTCATTAATGTTGTATGAAAATATTATCCACTAACTAATGAAATAATTTTTGCAGCATTTATATGCTAATGGTACACTGATGATTATTGATGTAAATATGCAAGACGAAGGCATTTATCATTGTCATGTGCAAACATCAGGTGGTCATGCTGAAGCTGTCATGCATTTGCATGTTATAGAAGCTCCTAAAGTTCAAGTCATACCACAGCAATTGCATTTCACGCCTGGACAATCATTTAATGTTTCATGTTTCATTGATGGTAAATATTTTTCGTGAAATTTTGTTTGATAAAATGCGGTTGATTAAAATTTATTCTATTTTTTTAAAGTAAACTCAGTTATGAATGAAATGAAATTCCAATAAACTTAAATGACAATTAAGTGAAATTCTAATAAAACTCAGTTAGCAATTAAATAGAATTTATATATGATTAGTGAAAATGTGCAACTTGTTCAATTAAACTTTTATTTTATATTAAAATTCTTCACATTTAGTTGTTTACCAAAAAAAGAAAATGAAACTGAATGGCCTATGGTAGTGTTAATTAATAATTTAGGCGATATGATATTGTTAATTAATATTTTAGGCGATATGACTTCAGAACCTAAATGGTATTTTAAAGAACGTCGAATTATTCCAAACAATCAAAAATACTACATCACTTATAAATGTTTGTTAATTTGTTTTAATTTTCTTTACAGAATTTAAATTATCTTATCTTAAAACAAAAAAATATATAAAGTAAATAATTTTAGATGATTTAATTGTTCAACAGGCAACAGAAATTGATGCTGGAGTATATGAATGCCGTGCAAGTAATGCTGCAGGTTCACATGCAGATAGTATGATTGCACAAATATCAAGTATTATTCAGATAAATTTTATTAAATTTAATAGTTATGAATTGATAAATGAATTGAATAAGTAAGGAATGTGAGTGGAAGTGCGCGTTTTCAATAATACTAACATATAACAAATATTTTTAATAAAATTTTATTTATTAATTTAGCTTTTAATTTCTTAAATTAATTTATTGTCATTTAAAATGCATTTATGAAGTAGATTATATGTTTAAGTATGGTATGATATATTTTAAAACAAATTTTGCAGCACCACCAAAAATACGTGTTATACGTGATCGACAAATGATTGGCAGAGGTGATAGTGTCACATTGGAATGCATCGTATGATATCTTCTACCACTTATCACTTGAATATTTATTTAAATTTTTCTATGATTAGATGATTAAATCAATATACTTTATTTTTACTAAAATACTTTACTTAAATTACTTTAATTATTTTCGTTCCAATTTGATGTCTTGTTTAGATAGTTCAAGGTAATCCAAAACCAAAAATTACATGGTTTCATGGAGGACGTGAAGTTTCAAGTTATAAGTATATTACAATTGATGAAAATAAGCTCACAATTCAGGTTTTTTTTTTTTAAATAATAAATTATCTTTATGAAAGTAATATCTGAAATGTTATTGTGCTAATGATACATTGTTTAATTGTTACAGGGAGTACAAAATTCTGATGCTGGATCGTATACGTGTATTGCGCAAAATTTAGCTGGACGTGATTTAGGAGTAATTAATCTTGATGTAGGAAGTATGTACTTTTTTAAACTTATATTTGAAAGTTTAAAGTTTTATCAACACAAATACCGAAATAATAATGACAATAATAATAAATAATTTATTTGTTCAGAAAAAAAGTTTATTTGTTGAAGCAATAAGTAACTTAAATAAACTATATGACATTGACGTTCATTATAATATAATAAATTTGTATAGAGTAAATTGAAAATTTATAATTAGAATATAAATATTACTATTTAAATACAGGAAATTATGGAAGTTTGAAGAAGATAAAAATAAAAAGAAAAGAGTTAATAAATAATTTTTCAGGTATGCCAACAATTGTACCAACACCAGAAATAGTCCGAGTGAATATTGAACGATCAGTAACACTTCAATGCCGTGCAATAGGATATCCTTTACCAAAAATCAAATGGCATCGTAATGGTGTATCAATTGAAAAACTGAATGATCGTATGAAAATTCTACCGGATGGAAGTCTCCTAATTAATAGTATAAATTACTACTCTTCCTCTTCTTCTATCTCTCTCTCTACTCATACTAAATTTATATGAAAATTTTTAAAAATTTCAAAATTATAGATGTTCAAATTGATGATCAAGATCGTTATACATGTACAGCTGAGAATATATTTGGTCGTCAAGATAAAACAAATGTATTATTAATTACTGGACTTGGTTAGTTTACTAATAATTTTATGATTATTTAATTTATTTTATTGAAAATTGTTAAATTTTACAATCTAAAATTTTTTAAAATTAAAAAAAAATTTTACAATCTGAAATTTTTGGTATCAGTAAAACGTTTAATTGAAATGTAAAAATTATAGATGTATAGATTACAAATTACAAAAATTCATTTAGTCATTACACTGCTTGGCCAAGAAATCGTTGTCTTTTTTTTTTAGTGNNTTTTAAAATTAAAAAAAAATTTTACAATCTGAAATTTTTGGTATCAGTAAAACGTTTAATTGAAATGTAAAAATTATAGATGTATAGATTACAAATTACAAAAATTCATTTAGTCATTACACTGCTTGGCCAAGAAATCGTTGTCTTTTTTTTTTAGTGAGCCCAGTATTAGGACATGTACCACCGGAAGAGAAATTATTAGAGAATGAAGAACTTCGTTTATCTTGTATTGCTGTTCTTGGAACACCAAAACCAATTCTTCGATGGTATAAAGATGGTAAACCAATACAATCTTCCATTTATGTTACGGTAAATTTTTTTGTTTTAATTGGAATAATAAAATTGATAAAAGTAAATTGATTTTATTTAAATTAGTATAAAGCATATATTAATCGTTTCCATCTAATAATTACATTTTTTTTTTAAATTCTCTTTAACTTTTTTTTTCAGTTATTATTTGTTTACTAGAATTTATAGTTTCTCATTCATATTTCATTTATTATAATTTTAAATGCTACATAAATGTAAAGCAAACAATATTTGTATACAGGTAGAATCAGGTGGTAGTATTTTGTTCCTACGTAAAGGTCGTCCACAAGATGAAGGTCAATACACCTGTGTTGCGACTAATTCAGCTGGCAATGCTTCTCTCAATATTAATGTCAAATTGATTAGTTAGCTATTTTTTTAAAAAAAGTTAAATTTTTATTTGAAAAATTCAAAATTTGAAATGTTAGCAAAAAAAGAAAAGTAATTACTGGTTGTCACAAATTTTGTTGTTTGGTAAATAAGCGTAACATGCAAAAATTAGATAGCTATCTTGTAGAGTGCTATTTGCGCTCATTTTTTTTTTCTTTCGTTTTATTCAACTACTTAATCAATTTTTTAAATCTGATTTTTGATTTGGAAAATTATTAAGTAATTGAATTATAAAATAACACAAACTTTTTTTAAATCTACTTTTTTTTGGTTTAAAAAATTACTTAAATAATTGATTTATGTATTTATGTCGATAGTACATGCATATCTATGAAATATTTTTAATTAAATTTAGAAAAACCTCAAATCGAGAAGAATGATATATTGAAATATACGTTATCAGCGGGAAAAATGCTAGAAATCCCATGTCGTGCCACTGGAAAACCACAACCAAAAATAGTTTGGAGCATTAATGGTAAATCGATTAGTTCCAGTGATTCAGAATATGAAATTCTTGTTAGTTTTATCAATATCAAATAATTTATTAACAACAAAAAATTAATTTAACTAATTTATTTGTAATTAAGTTTTAAAATCTTATTACACTTTTCTTTCTTTTAGAATAATAATAAACGAGTTGGAACTTATGTTGAATTTTACTTTGCAAACTTTTCTTCAATTTTTTCACCAATAAAATAAATTTGATACTTGTAGTTCTTAACTTTTAACTAACATTTCTCAAGCATTTCATTTTATTGAAATGCTAATGTATAATGCCGTAAATTAGCTAACATATGTTCAATTTTTTTCTTCTTGATATTTTCAAATTTTACAACATATTTTAGCCGGATAACACGTTGCGAATTCAACAAACAAGCGTAAACCATTCAGGAAAATATCATTGTACAGCATCAAATGTAGCAGGTGAAGCAAAGCAAGCAATTGATTTAATCATTCTTGGTCCACCTGTTATTGAACCTGGACAAAGTTCATATAATTTAATTCAGGGTAATTCAATTACATTACCTTGTGAAGTTCGCAGTAATTCTACACCAACGATTACTTGGTAATAGATTTATTTTGATTTTATTTCATTAAGCTTAATTCATAAATATACTAGTTTATTAATCTATAAGCAATAATGAATATTTGTTATTTAAAAATATTTTAAATTTAAATTTATTTTGATTACACTTAAAATTTAAATATTAATCTTAAATTATACAGGTAAATGAAAATGAAATAAAAAACTGATAATTTCTTAGGATGCTAATTTAATCATTTAGTTAAATTAATCAGTTAACATGTCAATAGGTATTTGAATGGTGACAAATTTAACGATGGTCACATTGCTAAAGATGGTTCATTGACAATTTCAAATGTCCAGGAGATACATCGTGGACAATTTAAATGTATCGCAACAAATAATATTGGAATGGATGAAAAAACAATCACTTTAACGGTACATACAGCTCCAACTATTGAAGGATCTGATCAGGTTTATATTTAATTAATGTTAATTAAAAAAAATTTTTTTTCATTTCGTAATATATAAATATAAAAATGAATCAATTAATAATGTTATAATTTAAAAAATTGAAATTGAAAAAGATTGAAAAAGAAATTTTTTTCGAATTTTTATCTTTATTATATGAAAAACTTAATGATTAATTGGTTATTAAATTATGTTTTATTTTAGTTAAAGATAATAATTACAAATGTTAATCAATCAGTATTATTACCATGTCCAGCACGAGCTTTTCCATTACCTTCTAGAACATGGAGCTATGAAGGTGATCGAATATATGAAGATTATAGCCGTGGATCTGTTAGTTTATTTTCATATTTTCATTCATTTTATTTCTGATTAACCGATTGATTGATTAATTGATCGATTGATTGATTGGTTGACTGATTGATTGATTGATTGATTGATTGATTGATTGATTGATTGATTGATTGATTGATTGATTGATTGATTGATTGACTGATAGATAGATAGATTGATTGATTGATTAATTGTTTAATCAGCTTTACTAGCATTATAGCACAACTCATTTTAGCTTAGCTTAATCTTATGCTAATTTTTCCTAAATAATGATTGATAATTGCAATGATGTATAAAAAATTTGCAAGTACTTATGAGTTAAATGAGATTTCAATGATTTAATTTTATAGTTTAAATTAACATAATGAATATAAAAACGACATAAATTCTAGGAATAAGTATATTATTATTGGTCTTCTTTTTTCCATTCTAAATTATAAATTCACTTTATTTAAGTTATCAAACTATCATATTATCTCTTCTTTTGAAAGTAATTTATACAAAAAAAAGATATACTTTAGGAGATGAGTTATACACATGATGGATCACTTGAAATAGCAACTCCACAAATGAATCATGCAGGTCGATATACCTGTCATGTATCTAATTTAGCTGGTGATGATCATATAACATATCTTTTAAAAGTACAAGAACCACCAAAAATCATATCTGATATACCAGGTCTGAAATTTTTTTTTTCAATAAAACTAATAAAATTATTTTAACTTAAATAATAAAACTTCAGAGTGAGTGAACAAGTATTTAAACTTTATTAATTTACTTCAGGTACTATTGTTGTAGTACTTGGTCTTATGCTAGAAATTCCATGTCGCGCTGTTGGTACATCAGAACCAACAATTAGCTGGGAAAAAGATGGTTTTCAGGTGAACTTTTTATTTTTTATCATTTCTTATATGAAATTTATTTGTATTATATGCTGATTTTTACTTCATTTATTACCATTTTTCTATTTTGTTATAATTTTTCATAATATGTGACTGTCTGAGTTAATCTGTATAAAATTATAAATATATAGGTAAATCATAAATACTAAAATATATTTGGAATTAGTAAACAAATAATAGTATGTAGTTAACCTTGTACCCATGATCACAAGTTTCACTGATTAAAATAACTAAAAAAGAAATAATAGTATGTTTTTAACCTTGTATCAATTATTTCCAATTTATTATTGATTAAAATAACTAAAAAAATTAAAGGTTCTACAATTTCCATCTTAGCTACTTTTTTTTAAGATAATTTGCAGTTTTTAATGAATAACATTTTATGTTTTAAATGTTTATTCATACACACACAAATTGTATTATTTTTTATTGTACATTATAGATCATTCCGGATGTTGTACGATATATAAACAAATTGCATATTATAGATCATTCCGGATGACATTATTCATATCGATTCAACAGGAACAATACGCATTGAAAAAGTCCAACCGTTACATCGTGGCATTTATCGTTGTTTGGCAACAAATCCAGCTGGAGTTGATGAACGGAATACAATTGTAATTGTACATGGTACTAAAAAAATACCATCTTTTTTTTGCATTTTTAAAATTAACAAAACTTTCGTTTAAAAAAAAAGAAAATTTTAATCAGAAAATTAAAAAAAAAACTAAAAATTTAGAACCACCAATAATTTCACCAAATACATTATCGGATTATACTACGGTGGAAGGTGATCACATCGAATTACGTTGTTATGCTAATGGTAATCCAACACCCATCATAACATGGACTCAAAAAGGAATTCAAATATCAGATGATGATATATCACATATGCATATCACTAATGATGGGACATTAATCATTGATAATGTAAAAAATGACGATGGCGGTCATTACATATGCAAAGCATCAAATGCTGCTGGTGTTGCAGAAAAATTAATTCGATTAACTGTTATAAGTAAGTAATTTTAACTAATAATTTTAAAAAAATTGTTTTTTCTCTCTAGAAAAGAAAGCAAAATTTTTCTAAAAAAAAGAAATTGGAGAAAAATTTTTATTTTTTTCTAAAAAAAAGTAAAAATAGTTGGAAAAATATATATAAGAAATTTATTAAATCATTTTTATTTATCTGTACGTGTGGATGTGTGTATGTGTGTTTAATTTTGAAATTTAGAAAGATTAATCTTATGATATAATATGAATTTAATTCATTTAGTTATATTTTCATTTCAGTCATATCGTATTACCATTTATACTTTTAGTTATATTTTTCCTAAATACTTTGATAATTAAAGTAATTACACAATTTTTCTAATAACTAATAAAAATATTATTATTACATTATAAAGAAAATAAAAATGATAATTTATAGTTCCACCTGATATTCCTGATCAAGAAACAGTTATAACGGATGCTGTTATTATTGGACAACCATTCAGTCTTTATTGCCCAGTTTTTTCCATACCATTACCACAGGTATTTTCCCTGTTTTTTTCCTTTTCTTTTCCTTTTTTTCTGTCTCTTTAAAATAAAAGTCATTAATTTAACATATATTTGGTAAATAATTTGAATGTAAAAGTTAACAACAAAATTTTTCCAACAAAAAAAAATAGTTTCAATTAAAATTTTCTTCCTTTAATTATTCTTTCACAATTAAAAAACGATCAATTATAATAATAATAATAATAATAAAAATAGCACAAATTTTTCTAACAGTATAGTTATATCCTTTAAAAAAATAGTTTCGATTTAAATTTTCTTCATTTGATTATTCTTCCACAATTAAAAAATGATTAATTATAATAAAAAAAACAACAACAAATTTTTTTTAACAACAAAAAAAATAAGTGTCTCTCTTTTTTGATTTAAATCTTCTTCATCTAGTTGTATCCTTTAAAAAATAGTTTCGATTTAAATTTTCTTCATTTAATTATTCTTTCATAATCAAAGAGTGGTTATTTAAACAAAAATTGATTAAAAATACCTTAATTAAAAAAATTAAAAAAAATATTAATTCAGATTACATGGTATTTAAATGATCAATCGATAGTGGAAAGTGATGCAAATATTATTCTTTCGGATGATCAAAGACGCTTGCACATTTTGAAATCACGTACAGTGGATGCTGGAAATTACAAATGTGTGGCACGAAATCCAGCTGGTGACTCAGCTAAAACATTTCAAATTGAAATTATTGGTGAGAAATTTTTTTTTTTTTTTGTAATAAAAAAATAAACATTGAAATATTATAATGATATCAATGATGGAAATTGGTTTAAAATTAGTTAATATTGTTAAGCAAATATCATTTAAGTTATTTAGTTTAATTTTTATTATCAGAAATATGTTAGTGTATAATTATTTTTAAATGTATTAAATGATAAATTAAATTAATATATTGTCAAATTTACTTATCACTGATGAACAATTGTTTAGAAATTTCATCAAATGCAGTCATTTTTTTCTGAAAAATTATTAATAATTTATTAAAAAATCTTACAACATTTTTTATATTATTTAATTCTGTCGCTGCTGAATACATATATATGCTTGTTATTGGTATTAATTTCAGTACCACCGAATCTGAATCAGAGTATGCATAAAATTAAAGTAGCAATGCTAGAGAATGAGCGAGCAGAGTTAGGTTGTCCAATATCAGGTGTACCAGAGCCAAGTATTGCTTGGCTCGTTAATGGACAACTTCTTGAGGAAGGTATCATAAAACGAGGTGTAGTATTAGGATCAGATGGAAGATCGGTATTTAATTTTTTTTTTTGTTTGTAATCTTTTTTTTCAAATATAAATTATTGGCATAATTAGCCATTGCTTAAAATTATCAAAATTTCGTACAAAACATATTGTTTTCAAGAGTAAATCAGACAGACTAAAAGTAATCAACAAAATAACGGATTATTTTAATGAAACAATTCATATTTTTTATCTCTTAATCAGATAACTTAAAAAACCCTAGAAAGTATAAATTATTCCATTTCATCTTGGAATTTAGTTTAAAGCAATTCACTACAATTAAAGTAATGAAAATAAAGTAATTACGATTACTGAGTAACAAATAACATTTGATATTTGCAAACGTTAAGCTATATTTAATGTAATAATATGCGTTTCATTTTATAATCATCATTGAAACAGGAAAATTGATAAAGTAATACAAAGTAGTATCATCAAAATTTGGAATGTTTATAACTAATTTTAATTTCAGGTAATAATAGAAACTGCACAATTAGAGCATGAAGGAATTTACACGTGTGTTGGAACAAATAAAGGTGGAAGTTTGGACGTCGATGTTCACGTTACTGTTCTCGGTAAGATTTTAGTTTCAAATATTTAAATATTTCATTGAAATTATGGGTCACTTCTAATGCTTTAAACGTTACTGTTCTTGGTAAGATTTCATTTTCAAATTTTTAAATATTTCATTGAAATTATGGATTACTTCTAATGCTTTAAACTATGTTTTCATTTTTCTAATCTACTCTTACAATTTACGAAATTTCATTTAACTAATTTAAAAACTAATATGAATTGAGTGCATGAATTGATATCAAAAAGAAAAAAAGAAAAAAAAACGTTAACTTATCGGAAGTTTTCACAAATTTGATTACTTTCTTATCGTTTACCATTTTAATGTTTCAGAAAGAAATTTTTGTTAACACTTCAAAAAAAATTTATTCATGAAAGTCTTAATTCTTTTATTTTTTCGAATACAATATCATTCGAAAAAAATATGATATTGATAAGAGAGTAAAGAGGAAAGAAAATTGGCGAGAGAAAGGGAAAGAGAAGAAGGAAGGGAAGGAGAGAGAGAATTAGCAAATTTCAGTTTGATATTTGTAAAGTTTGAGAAGATGGAATTATAGGGGAGAATTAATACATTTTCAATTAAAAAGCAAAACATTTTTAAATTATCAAATTAATAATCTATGAATTCAGTAATAAATGGATAAGTAAATAATGATTGATAAAGAGGACTGGACATGTCATAAAACGGTCAGAAAGTGTTTTTGATAAATTTAAAATTTTGATAACTTCGATCACAGATTAAATTTCTGAAAAAAAAAAAAATAAATGAATGAATAGACAAGCTTACAGTGTCATTTTTGTTCAACTTAATGCATTTGAAATTTGGTTTTTTTTAAATTCAGTTTTTTTTTAGAAAAAATCAAAATTAGACATTCAACAAAACATCTTTTTTAATCACAAATTTTTTATTTAACTAAATTTCGATACATTTTAAAAACGACTAAATTTGCTTGCACTAAGTTTAGAAGCTAAATGAGAAAGCTTTTATAAAAAAATTGTAGCAAAACTTTGATGATCGCTTTTCATAATTAAATTCGGACAAATAATTTCATTCAGATCAAATCATGTCTTGATTAACGTTAAACTTAGAAATCAATAATATTTTTTTTCAAATAAAAATTTTTTTTTTCAAACGATATTTATTCGACGTGCATTATCATACGCACCAATGAGAACATTTTGATAGTCCTGAAAATGATAAAAATAAATTTATACATGTACGTAAAATTTATTTTTGAAATGAAAAAAAAATGAAGGAATTAAATAAAATAATGTTTTTATACCAGTATCATTTTCTCTTGTGCATGAAGCAATCGTCCAAATCCTCGGCAACAACAAATTAGCCCAAAAATACCAGTAAGAACGGTACCCATAATACAGACAACTTCACCCAAAGCAAATACTAATGCTGCATCTGATGTTGTACTATGAACTAGAATTTGAATTTGATCTGATTTTTTTCTTTTTCATTATTTTTTTATTGATTCATTTTTTTTAAATCTTTCATTATGTTACTAAATGACAGGTTATGGTGGGGGTAATCTGTGATCAGTGATAGGTTATGATTGAGTATTTGTAATATTTTTTGTAGAATTTAATATTATAAATTATCATGAGAAATTAAATGATTGTATAATAATTTTGGTTAATATTTGACAAATTAATCCATCATATTTTCCAAAAAAATAACTAAAATTTTAAAAAAAACGACGATTACGTTTTTATTTTCTTTTCTCTATTTTTGTCATCTTTCCTGATTAAAAGTCAAAAGTTTAAATCTAGTATTTTGATTTATACATATATATTCACTTCAAAATTAATTGGTTATTTTTAATGAATAAAACAAATAAATTAGAAATATTTAAAAAAAGAAAATAAAACATACTGAATTCGTAGGATTGAGTGCTCGAATTTAATGTGTACAGAGAATAGAAGAACCAACACATTGTTGACATATAGACGAATGATTGAAATGTACACATTCCACAATAAGCAATTGCATGTGAATAATTTTGCCATCGTCCACTATAAATGCTGTATCACATTTATATTTTAGTAACGGAAAAATACCGGAAAAAAGGGAACAAAAGAAGTTTCAATTCGCAATAAATCAAATTATATGATTTTTTTTCTAATAGTTATATTTTTCATTAACATGCAAAATATTAAATAATTAATGTTGCAAGTTTAAGTAATTGAAATCAATTAATGCTTAAAATTACAATTTAATTTTATACTAATTTAAATTAAATGCGAATTATTCTTCACTAATAATAGATTGGTATATATTTTAATTTGATGCATATTTTGCACATTTAATAATAATGCTAGAAACAGGTGAAATTGAATAGGTGCTAGTAATTTTGTCATATTTTTCGCTAATATATTATTGATTAATTAAGATTAAAAAGTTACAAAAGCTTTTTTTTTGTAATAAATAAATTTTGATAAATTTAGAGAAAAAAGAAAAATAAAATTTTGTTTTTTTTTCGGAATAAATAATTTTTGATAAATTTAAGGAAAATGAAAAAAATCTATTTTTTTGAAATAAATAAACTTTTGACAAATTTTATTTGAAAAACTCTATTATTTTAACTTATTTAATTTTAATTTTGTATATTAATAACTTACGCTCTTATTCCAATATAAGCGCAAGAAAGCAAATAAGTTGCCCATGCGGAAGATATGAAGCGATAACCGGTTAGAAACATTGAACTCGTCAAGCATACTATTAGTAGCTGAATCTAGGCCATTTTCAATTTAGACATAATTTCTTCTGCTTTTTTACTTCAAATTTAGTAAAAAATTTATGATAGACATGGAAATATTTTGGTAATTAGAAGTTTAAAACAAAAAAAAACTTAAATTTAGTTAAAACTTTTTTTTTTGATAGAAATTGAAATATTTTGACAAATTTTTTTTTTGATTAAGATTTTCCTTTAAAGAAACAAAAAAGTTAAAAAGTTGATCGAATAATTAAAAATAATTATAAAAAATATTTCGATTTAGTGAGTAGAAGTTAAGAAATTTTTCTATTTTTTTGTGATAATTTCAATAAGATTAAAATTTTACATTTTATTTTCAGAAGTTTTTGTAATTACTTATTCCTAAATCAGTTTTATTCCTTTTTCCTTTTTTTTGCCCAACAATCTTAATTTTCTATGTAAATAAATAACATACAATGGATAATGTTGCTTGTGCATTAGCAACCTGTAGCATGAATGACCAATCCATACCAATACAACTGAAACCGATATTTGTCCCCGTGTCATCCTGTTTCAAATTTAATCCCAGTGTAGTAAGCACATCCTCGAAATGTTTTTTCGACTTCTGCATAAAAATTTTGAGAAAAAATTTTCAGTCTTATCTCATATTTTCATTAAAGTTCACTCTTATTTTTCTTTTAGCTTTAATTTTAGTTATATCTTATGTTTTCATTAAAACTTATCCTTACTGCATATCATTAACAAAGATGTCACACTTATCTCTACAATAAGTTCTTATCAAAGATATCATACTTATTTCTATTGCATGATATGACAAGATGTGATATGAAATGATACGACAAATTAATATAAATGGAAGCGTAACCAAGAGTGGAAAAAAGATTTAATAAGTAAATGAATGATAAAAATTAAATACCATTGACTAATTTGCTGTAGGGGGTCTTTTTTTTCGTGGAAAATATTAAAAATGAAATGCATTAATATATTTTGGACGTTTTTTTTCTCAATCTTTTTTCTTTGACTTTTTTTTGAAATTAAATTGTCACATTGGTATGCGACAAGTACTGAAAATGACATTAAAAAAAGAATGATTTATTTTTAAAACAGCCATAAGGAAAAGAAAAAGAAACAAATAGTTTTCTTTTGTAATTCTGCTAAACTGTTCAAATTTTCTATCGCACAATCAATTTTTTCCTTTTTTTTTTTCGCCAATAAAATATTATAAATGTAAAAAAAATTTTTACCGACAAAATATGGAAAAGAAAAAAAAAACGGAAAAACTGTCACATAAAATTTCAGAAATAAAAAAAAAAGCGCTTTATTTACTGACATAAAACAAAGATATGGTAATAAAATTTTGCACATTTTTTCTCACAAATATTGATAATTGAAATTTATTTTTTTAAAATTTGAAGAATCACTCATTTTTAAAATTTTCAAATTTATGATTATGAATTTGCATTATTTTTAATTTGCTGAATTATTCACAAATTAGTAGCATAAATAATCAAATTGATAAGATAAAATAGACTATATAAATAATACATAAATGTATAAGAAGTAATTTATTTATGCAAAAAAAGAATCCCAGAAAAAAGAAAAGAAAAAAGAACTGAATGAATTGAATGGATTGAATGGATGAATTGAATGGATTGAATGGATGAATTGAATGTTCAATGAGGTGGAATTGAGGGATTCAATTGCTCGAATATTTCTTCGCATCGCATCATTCTTATTCTATTTCTCTTTGAATTATTAAAAACAAAAAAACAAAAAGGAAGGTATTTAAAATAAATCAAACAAATGCATTTCATAGTTAAAATAGTAAGTAACAGTGCGAAATTTAAAATAAAAAATACAAAAATGAAATTTGAAGTTTGTACATTTCATTTTGATATGTTACATGAGTGAGTTAAAATTAAAATAATTTGATTCAAAAAATACATCAAAAAATTTTGAAAAAAAAATTAAAGCAAAATATGCTAATAAAATTTTACACGCATTTTTTTTTAAAAAATTTTGTAAATTTTCAAGGATATAATTTGTACTCAAAAAAAAAATAATAATATAAATAATTGAACTAATAATATCAAACAAAAATCGTTAAAGATATAAATAATTAGTAATTTACTGTAGTAAACAAATAATTGTACTGATAGAAAATACTCCATATCAATTATTATATAAACGAAATACTTATTGAATTATATAGTTTTATGATAAAAATTTAAGTTGTTTAGAAATTAGTTGCTATGTAAGAGGAATTATATAACAACAATAATTTGTAAACTATAAAATTTACTGAATAAATAAATAAGATTAATACATTTATTAAGAGATTTTATAAAGCTAATTATGATAACTCGTTTGAAAAAATATCAATAATTTTTTAATTATTAATATTATAACAAATATACCTCATTATCTTCATTATTTTCGGAGTTCTTTATGGTGGCCTTATCATTATCACTATCATTTGTCTGTTGTTGTTGCTCATTCAATCCATCAGATTTGCCACTTTTGAAGTTTAATTTTGTCATTGTTAATTAAGCTATTGAATTGCCTGAAAATAAAGTTGCACAGATGAATTTTACCTATATTTCATTTTTTTTTATTGTTCATTTAAATTGATTATTAAAGAAATATATTAAGATGAAAAGAATGTATAGAAATATTATTGTGCTCTTAATATTATTCATTTTACTATAAGAAAATTTAAGAAAAAAAACGAAATTAGAAATACAAAACTTGCATTAAAAATTATAACATTTGGTTTTGTATTTGTTAGAAGCAAATGTTTCTTTCTTTCTTGTTCCAATAGAAATCAAAAGTTAGAAAAGTAAAAGTAAAATTTTTCTTTTTTTTCGGTAGAAATTAAAAGTTAGAAAATTCTAGTAATTTTACTTTATAATGATAATAATTATTAATATTTACTAACATATCTTATTATCATAGTCAAATGAAAAAAAAAGAGACATCTAGTGATATCTCATTACTGATTTATTAGAATATCATAGCATATCATTGATTATTTCAACTAATATAAATGTAACATAAAAATTAAATATTATCAAAAAAAAATCACACTCTTCAATCTTATTACAATCTTTATTTATTTCAAAATAAATTAGGTAAAAATTTATTCGTAAATATTCTTTAATGAATAAATTATGTCGCAATTTTAAGTGATTACATTTTCAAAAAAAAAATTATTTTATTATTTTTCTTCATAAAAAGAAAAAGGAGGAAAGCATAGATAGAAATGTCGCATAAAAGAATGTAAAACTTTTTCAAATAACGGAAAATGTGTCATTTGTGTGTCGCTGATATTATTGATTTTGCACAGTTGCCAATAACAAGAAAAAAAAAATTTGCCAACAAAAATTGAGCTTATGAGGATAAAGAAAAAAAGCAATAAAAAATGAGAGCATTTGATTTTCAATCAAATTTCTCATAAATATTTTCTATTAAAGTACTATTTTTCAATATTTCTAAAAAAAGCATCTAATTAAATTGATTTAACATTTTAAAAAATATACTACCACCTATTAGCTACTTTTTTCCTATTAATTATTAAAAGATTAAAAATTAAATAATTGCAAGAAAAGAAAGAAAAACGAGTTTGATGAAAAAAACAATTGATTACGTTTGAAGTTTTATTATTAGCGAATAATTTTTTTTTTAAACTGAAGAGATTGCTAATAATAAGATTATAATTAACTTTTTATAAAGTAAAATCAGACTAATGTGTAGAAAATTAATTAGGTGAATATGGATTAATAAAACTTATCAAACTTTAACTCATTATTTGAGTTATAAAAGATAAATTTTAAAAAAAGGCGATAAGATAAACAAGTGGATAATTTATTGATTAGAATAAATTCAGAATAAACAAATGGTTGATTTATTAATTTGATAAATTCATGATAAAAACAAACAAATATTCATTTGTTTATATTTTTGAGAAAAAAAAAACAGTAAACAAACGGGAAATATGAAATTTTATCTTTCAAAAAAACGAAAAGAAAGTAAAATCCTATGGATGAAAATTTGAAATCATAAATAATATGCGATATATGACATGATAAGATAGGATATGATATGAGACAAGTAAATGAATATAAGGGTAAAATAAAATAACTCTAACTCAAATAAAATGAAGTAACTCTAACTTTAAGCTATGGAAGTAAAAAGTAAGGAAATGAGTGTTTGCGCTCTATTTATGTTTCATTGCCGCTATATTATCAGTCATTTATTAGGGTGGAAAAAATGAAAAACGAGTCACTGCTCTAGTTGGTGTCATAGGATTAAATGTGATAACTTAAAAAAAAAAAGAAAAAATGTTTGAATAGATTCAAACGAAATATCTAAATTTATTCAATCATTTTTGTATGATAAATGGATGATTGATTATATGAAGGAAAATATGTTCAGTTTTAAATTTGTATTAAATGAAAAAAATTGGCACATATGTATGATCAAAAAAGAAAGCAACTAATGACATTAAATTTAAAAAGTTTTGTAAAAATATCAAAATAACAAAAAAAAAAGCAAAGAATCACTATAATTTGCGACTTTACCAAATTTTTCATTAGCTGTTTTTTATTCAATTAAAATTTAATAAATATGAATATTTGATAGTAATTAATTGGCACAAAATGTATTTGAGGAAATAATTGAATTATCATTCTACAATAACATCTTTACTAATTAAGAAGAGCAAAAAAAAAAGAAATTACTAGCATTTCTAATGAAAAGTTTTCAAAAGTTAATGGATGAAACAAACGTGTTTGTTTAACTGATAAGACAGTAATTAACAATTAGCACCTAATTTTAGTCACTAATCACCATTTCCAGTTTTTCTTTTTTTTACTTTTTTTTATATGCGAAATAATTTTCTGAAAATAAAAATGGATTTGATTAAAATATTTGTAATTTTAGACTTTTGAAATTTTTGTTCAGTTTTTTTTGTCTTTTGTACTAACAATATTTTTCGTTTCTTTTTTCTACTTCTAATCTTTAATTATTAAAAAATGTTGGTCGAAATTTTAAAATTTAATCAAATTTTAAATGATTTTTTTAAAAAAAGGAAAATTTTCAGAGTTTTCCTAAAAGAATTATTTGTTGTCGCTTTATAAATTGTTGTAAATGTATACAAAAATTTATCTAAGACGGACAAACTAAGAGGAAGAAAAAGAGAAAGAGGAAGACAAAAAAAGAGAGAAAAGTAATCTTACTTAATATTATTTGGATAAGCTTAAACACTTCACGGCATCAAAAAAAATTGAAGTTTACATAAAGTAAACAATATTTGTTGTCCATCTAAGTGGAAGAATTTAAATTGAACAAATTTATTTGTTTCAATATCGACGAATTTTTATAGAAAATTTTTGCCATCCTTCAGCATAGCCAATGACAAGTAGCTTTAATGGTTTATCAGAAAAAGAATGAAAAAAAAAATCATTTGAATGACAATTATGCTAGCACTGCTTGGCACAATCTTCACTTAAGAAGCTTTATTGAAAAATTAGCTTAGAGATATGAGAAGTGCTTACTGATAAATTGATCGTTCTTTCATTTCTTTCATTTTTTTTGGTCTCAAATTACAATAAAAAAAGAAAAAAAACGAAGATAAATATTAGTACTTTATAATATAACAAATGTTATTGTTAAATTTTTTTGTTTTAAAATGTATATATCTATTTTAAATTAATTAGGAAAATTTTTAATTAATTATTTTGTCACAAGGAGGAAAAAGAAGAACAAAAATTGATTGTTAAAAGTAATTTGAAAGAAATTAAAATTTTAGTAATGATAAAAAGCATAAAAAGAATACGATACTTGTTTTCTTTACAATTGCGCCATTTCTTTTTTTGCTTTTGCTTGAAAGATTTTTATATGTGGCAGAAAATCATTAACTTTTAGTTAAATAACATATTTATGAAGGAAAATCTTTTTTTTTAACTTCAACTTCACATCGCTATAAATGTTTACCATAGCAAATAAATTTGAAAATGATTAATAAATAATTACATATGTTCAATATATGCGCTTTTGTCATCAATTATGAATGCATGAGAAAAAATTATTATTGTGAATTTAAATTTAAGTTATAGTTAATAAAAATTCGAACACTTACTGAATTTTTATAGTCAAAAAAAAAAAGAATTAAGCTAATTGATATGAATAAAATAAATTGGAGCAAATTCAAGCAACAAATTTAATTTTACGATTAATTTAGTATCTGTGAAATATTAATTTAACTATTAAGAGTTATGATATGATTAATTTAAGTTTGCTATGAATAATAAAAGTGTTAATTGAAAGAATAACTTTTAAACTTCCATGGAAATCTCGAAATTATTATAGATATTTGAAATAGGATATAATAATATCACATATTTTGTTATTATTTACATAACGAAATATGAAATATAATTTTAATTCTTTTTTCTTACGCTTGTCAATTAAGAGTAATGTAATGAAAAATTAATACTTAAACTGAAACTGAATTATTAATTTTGTTCAAAAAAACGCTTTTAAAAATTCAAATAAATAAAATTAATGAAATTGGCTAAAAATCTCAAAAAATGTAACTTATTATTTTATTGGTACTCTTAAAATTTTATAATTTGAATTATTTTTAGCTCCACCAAAATTAGGTGCTGATGAATCATTGGAAGTAATCATTGGGAAAAGTGTGATATTGAATTGTGATTTGGTGGAACAGGAAGGAATCAAATCGACCATTTCATGGCTTATGGTTAGCAAACAATAATTACACGACTTCATATCCAGTTAAACGTTATTATTTCCAAATGGGTCAATTGTAAACACAATTATTTATTTGTCCCTTGCCTAAAAAACTCAAATTCTTAAAATTAAATATAAACATGCTAAAAATTTAACTTTTAGATATAAATATACTAAATTTAATTTGAAAAAAGCAAATTTAAGTATTTACTCTAACAATTCATAGCTGTACAGACATGAAAAAGGAAATTAAATCGAAATCAAATATTAAATCTTCGTATTTATTTATTGGAAAAAAAACATTTGGTACTTGTGCTATATTATAGAATGGTTTCGAAATGTTACCAACAAATGCGCAAATTGTTTTAAATGGACGCCGCATGTACATTAATGAAGCAACGATTCTTAATGAAGGCATATATCAGTGTCGAGCGAGGAATAGCGCCGGTGAAAGCACTAAAAATTTTGCATTAAACGTTTTAGGTATATCATTTTATTAATATATAGTAGGATAAGATAAATGATTATTGATTGATCTAATGGTTGGAATATTGATTGATCTAATGATTGAAATATTGATTGATCTATCCTATTCATAATCAATAATTATTTTTAAAATATAACATTCTGTAAGATAAAATAGATCATAGAAATACTAATCTAATATGTTTATAATTAATAATTCATTTTAAAATATTCAAACATTATGCATTTGTTTCACACTTACAGTTTTTGAATGCTTCTGAATGTATTTTGAATTGGTCGTTTAATAATAACATAATATTTGAAATTAATACATTTTAAATTAAAGTACTACTCATTCTTATTTAATTTTGTTTTTTTTTCATATATTTGTTATATGCTTAATTATTATAGCACCACCAACTTTTCTTGATAAAAAATACGAAACAAACATTCAAGTGACATCGGGGATTGCATTATCATTGATATGTTATGTGGATGGTCATCCATTACCAAATGTCCAGTGGCTACATGACGGTCAAATGCTAAGTGAAAATTATGTTTCATTAAGTGATCGAAATCAAAAATTAGTTGTACAACATAATGATTATGCTAATCATAGGTATATTTTAAATTTAAATTTCCAAATTTATAGAAGAAAAAAATATTTAAAAATTTATTTATTATTTTGCAGAAATATTACAAAATTTAAGCAATAATAATAAGCAGAATTCCAGACTTTCACGTTGATGGAAAAAACTGTTTAAAAATTTATTTATTTATTTTTTTACAGAAATATTAAAACTTTGAAATAGAATTTCACAAAGAGTTCACGGATATTGTAAATGACGAAGCAATCTTAGAACTAAATAATCAATTATACTTAATATTATTAGGATTATTTATAATCAATTTTTTTTCATTTATAAAGTTTAATTTTTATCAAATTTTTAAAAGTTTTATAAATCTTTTTTCTCTTTGTTACACTAAAAGTTTTAATTGAAATGAAATGACAATTGATAAATGTTAAAATTATAACACTTTTTTCTCAGATATACATGTATTGCAAGTAATAAAGCTGGCAATATATCACGTGAATTTCTTGTTCAGGTGTGCTTAATTTCTTAATTTTTTTTTTCTGAAATAAATTTCCAATCGTATTTTTATTTCATTTATATTGAAGTATTATCACTAAAGCTGATAAAAGTAATTATTTCATTTGTACTGAAGTGTTATCACTAAGATTATAAAAATAATTTTTACTAGAGTTGCTTTTATCATTAGTTATTTTTATTATATTTTGTATATTTTTAATGCAATCATTTTTTATTCGTTTTCAGATGATAGCTCCTCCAGCAATTATTAATTCTGATAATTATCCATCAATTGAAGCTGTAGAAGGAGATTCAATAACACTAGAGTGTCCACTGGTCATACCAATTAATATCATTGATATAGAATGGTTTAAAAATGGACGTCCAATAACGGTTTGTATAGAAATTTCTTTTTTTAGTTAAATAAATGAATGGAAATGGAATGGATCATTGCTATTTAATTTTTACTATTATTAATTGAAAATGAGCTAGGATGACATTTCTTTTTACATTTATTATTGCATTAATTATTATATTAAGATTTGAATTATAATTTAAACTACTTTTACCTACTTCAAATCTTTGTTGTAATGCACATTTAAGCGAACATCAACTACACTTAAATTTATTCAAATTTTCATTTAGTAGATTAAATTATCATTCTGGCTTCTTTATACATCTGAAAATATTGTGTAATTGAAATATGATGATACATTTAAGTAAACATTAACTACACCTAAATGAATTCAAATTTTCATTTAATAGAATAAATTTTTTTGAATGAATATCTTTGTATCATTAGAAAACTTTTTTACATTCTTTTATAGTTGAATGATGCAAAAATGCAAATTTCATTGGATAAAACTCAATTAGTTATGGTAGGTATTCAAAAAGATGCTGAAGGTACATATACCTGTGTAGCACGAAATCCAGCTGGTCAAGCAACACGAGAATTTGATGTTTCAGTCATTGGTAGATATTTTGAAAAATTTTTTTACTAAATCTTTACGTAGCAATAAAACATGTTTCTATGAATTCATATTTTGAAATTGATCACAAATATATTTGTAATTATAAACTCATAATTCGAAATTGATTGCGAATATATCCATAATCATGATAAATCCATATCTTAAAACTGTTTACGAATATGGTCATAATTATGATTACATATCTTAAAACTGTTTACAAATATGATCATAATTATGATTCATATTTTAAGTTTGATTACAAGTATATCCGTAATTATAAATTCATAATTCGAAATTGACTACGAATATATTCATGATTATGAATTCATATTTTGAAATTATTTACATATCGTAAACTAAAATTAGCTAGAAAATATTAAATCGAATATTTTCTCCTTTTTGTTTACAGTTCCTCCAAGCATTATTGGTAAGGCAGTTGAATATATTTCAATTGTGGAAGATGAATCATTGGAACTTGAATGTGATTTTGAAGCAGATCCCATTCCAGAGATATACTGGTCTAAAGATGGTGCTAATATTGATGATAGTGTACAGGTGAATGAATCCTGTTATATCTTCTAATTTTTTATTCATTTATCACTAATGAGTACTCATTAAAAAAAAATAATTTCATAACAATAAAATATAGGAATTAAATATTAGGAGACAAATAAGTTGATCGGGAGAAAAAAATTCCATTTTTTTTAAAAGCCAAATTATCAGTTCCAAAAAAAAAATACTAATCCTAAAAATTTGTCTAATAGATAAGACTGAATTATTAAAATGATTTAAATAAACTTAAATTAGATCAGATTGTTAAAATGACTGAAATAAACTTAAATCAGATCAAATTACCAAAATAATTCAAATAAACTTAAATTAAAGTTTAAAAAAATATTAACACTTAACTCATATTAATCTTCTCTTATGGATAGCTAATATTTTAATTACAGCTTTTAAATATATTTCAATTATAGCTTTTAAATGAGAAAAGAACTGCATTAATATCATCAGTAAATTCTAAAAGTGCTGGAAGTTATCGTTGTGGAATTATCAATAAAGCTGGTCGTGCCGAGAAAACATTTAATGTGCGTGTTATTATGAAACCTGGTAGGTTGATTTTTCGCAACATAAATAATTTATCATTTAAAATTTTCATATTGAATATATCGAAATGTTTTATAGAATTGGAAAATGCTAATGTAACAGCATTAATTGAAACACTTGCACATCAACCAATAAGCCTTGAATGTCCATTAATGATCACTTCCGATGCTAATATCTCATGGACTAAAAATTCTATCCCAGTGATTCCTAATTATAATAATGATATACAGGTAATAATTATTAAAGTATCACATATTTCAGTGCTTCAAATATTTACTGAATAGAGAAGGAAGTGGTAAATTTTATTAATTAATTAAATGCTGTTGCTTAATAGATGACAAATACATTTAATCAAATTTATACCTATCTTTTATTGCCAGTTTACTATATTTTCTAACATTTTTGAAAGTTTTTAAATTAATTACTTTTCAGATTTTAAATGGTGGACGACAGTTTGTTATCTCTGATGTTCAATTGGATGATCAAGCAACGTACAGTTGTGTGGCACGTAATAAAGCTGGTGAAGCAAGCAAAAATTATAAATTATCAGTAATTGGTAAATTAATTTTAAAACATTATAAAAGTTTCCGAGAATTTTTAACAATATGTGATTTGAAATTAGCAAAATTTTGTTGACAAAAAAGCTTTATCTAATATAATATCGTTGCAATTTGAATTTGAATTATATCAATATTTGTTGTTGTTATTGTTGTTATTTATCATTGAAAAATTCGTAAAGATTTAAAAGATTTTACAGCGGCACCAACAATTACTAGCAGAGGTGGATTGTTTAAAGTGATTGAAAATAATTCTTTGGTTTTACCATGTGAAGTTGAAGGCGAGCCATATCCAACAATCACTTGGATAAAGGTTAAAAGCAATTTAGCAAGTGTGATTGCATTTTTTTTGTTTTCAAAATAATCGATATTAGTAGTATATTAGTGATAATCGATATCAGTGGTATATCAGCGATAGTCGATATGTTGGTGATAGCCAGTATATTAGTGATATATTAGTAATGTGCTAATGATAATCGATATATTAGTAATGTACTGATGATAATTAATATTAGTAATTTATTACTGATAACCATTATTAGTGATATTCTTCACAAATTCTTTAAAAGTGAGAAATGTTAATTTGAATTACTTATTTGTTGTTTCGCTTATGCGTTTTTGTAACACTGTTGATGCTTTAAATGAATTATTGTGTTAATATATGTGATTCTTTTCAGGATGGTAAGTCAGCACTGGAATTAATTTCAGTAGACGCACTTTCAGAAGGACAACAGCTTAAAATTGCACAAGCCAGTGTAGAACATCGTGGATCTTACGTATGTTTAGCGCGAAATAAAGTTGGCCAAGCAGAAATTGGCTTCGATGTAGATGTCATAAGTAAGTGAAAAGTATAAATAAGTATCGATAAAAATATTTTATGGTACCATTCAATTAGGAATTGACAACATTTTTGGAAATTGGGAAAAGTTATGTTAGAATGTGACAATCATCGTTTAAATTTAATTAATGAAAAAAATAAACTTAAAATCTTGCTTATTTAACTAGTAATTAGTGAAATTTTTATTTAGCTCTTCCGGCAATAGCTGAAGGAGTGAAGAAAATAATTGAAGTGATACGGAATGATTCGATTGTAATTTATTGTCCAATAATTGACAAAAGATTTTCTGGTGAAGTAACTTGGTATGTTTTAAATTTTATAAATTCTAATTCTCATTTTTGTTCATTTACTTGATTGAAATAAGCCTTAAAATGTTAGCAATATTAACAAGTAGAATCGAAACACTAATGTTTTTATGAATAGGGAAAATTTAGGTAAGATTTATTTAAATAGGTTAACAATATAATAATCAAATTATTAATAAATTAATATATAAGGAATACATTAATCGAATAATTCTCTGTAATGGAAATTCCACTGATCTTTGAGAGCACTGTCCATCAAATAGAATTAAGAATTAAAAAAAGAATTTTAAATAATCATTATAATTCCAGGCTAAAAGATAATCAGCCAATGAAAATTGATGGTCAGAAATATGCAATATCACAGCTAAGTCGTAAACTTCATATTAATCAGTAATTTTTATACATTTTTTTTAAAATAGCAATTAAAGCAACAATTACAATTTAATTAACAAGCAATCATTAAAATTATAAAAAAAAATTGCATTATCATTTTTTAATTTCAAATATTGATGAATTTTTCTCTTTCACTTTTTTTTTCCTCTTTTTTTCTTTTCTTAGAAATATTTTACAAATTTAATCTCTTGAAATTCTAGAAATTCTAAGATCTCTCTCTCATCGAGAATCTAGCGATCTTGGAGTGACTTATCTTATCTTTTGAATATACCTTACTTTCAGTGTGATATGTATGAATGATACCTTATTCTTCTGAAATTCTATACTTTTATCATTAAGAGCTGGTCTACCTGATGAAGGGAAATACAGTTGTCGTGTCCGGAATGTTGCGGGTGAATCAAGAGTTGACTACAAATTAAACATTCTACTTCCACCAGAAATATTAATTCTAGATAAGGACAAGAACAGGTGTGATATTTAATTTGACAAAATAGAGAATTCATTAAAACAATGAATTATTATAGCAGTTAATTTGAATTCTTAAATTGTAATGATACATAACAATTTGTAAATTTATACTAGTTCATGACGATTCATATTCAAAATTTTGTTTTTATGTATTTGTATGCTTAAGATTTTCTTTCAATTATTGTTATTGCTTATTTAAAATTTCGCAAAACTTTATAAGAATATTTGTATATGAAGGTAAACCGGATAATATGACTTATTTAATATCAGATAACTAAAATGTATTAGCTGTTAATACAGAGATAACGGGGATATCTCTTGGTAGAGAGTTTATTTTTCTTTGAGGGTTTTTTTTAATAGCCTGGAATAAGATACTATAAAATTGAAATCTGAAAATTGCACAATTGTTTTTGTTCTTTTACTCTTATAATAATAAATATTAATTAAATGATAATAGAACTGTTAAAATATTTATCAATTTTAAAATTTATAACAAAAATTACATCATATATAAATTGTAGAACTGTAGTCGAAAACAGTGCAATTACATTAAGTTGTCCGGTAACCGGTAAACCGGAACCGGTAGTAGAGTGGTTTAAAGATGGCGAACTTCTCACACCAATTAACATTACAAAACGAATTGATACAGCACATATAAAAGGCAATGATCTGAAAATCACAAATGTAAAAGTAAGTTACTGTATTATTAAATGATTAATAAAAAATTATTAAAAGATTGCATCATTTTTGTTACTTAATAATATATACTTTTAGATTTTTCTATTTCGTTATTTTTTCCATTTAAACTCAAAAAAGAGAAGCGAAATGAGAGTTTGCTTTTTGGATTTTTTTTCTTTTTTTTAAACAACTCTCAAATAATTCATTAAAATTTGATTGCAATGTTGCAGGTTATAAATTCAGGTCGGTATACATGTGAAGCACGAAATAAGGCTGGAATGATAGAACAAGACATTTTATTATATGTTATGAGTGATTTTTTAATTTTAATATAATTTATTTTCAATCTTTAATTTTTTCTCCCCAAATTTTCAATAAAAAGTTTCTGCTTTTTTTTCATGTAAAGTTTAGCTTTTCAACTCAAAAAGCATGCTAATCATTGATCTTTGAAACTTTTGTATTATTTATTTTTTCTTAAATCAGAATGTACATTTAAAATATAGAAAAATTTATTGTAGCACCACCAAAAATAGAACGCGAGACAATACGTACCGAAATTAGCGGTAAATCACAAAGCGCTTTGACAATTAATTGTCCTGCATATGGTCGTCCAACGCCAGCAGTAACATGGTTAAAGAATGATAAACCATTTTATCATGATTCTGATGTTTATTTATCAGCTAACGGAAGGAAATTACATTTTTCAAATTTAAAAAAGGTTTGTTATCATTTCATGTAAAATTCATTCTGATACTTATCTTAAAAGTGTAGCAATATTTTAAAATAAATAAGAAAATATCCTAAAATGGATGTTAGATTGTTTTCCAAACGGTGATAGTTATTTTAAAACGAATATCTTTACGGATATGAAAAACAAAGCAAAAAAAAATTATCAAATTAAAAATTCCACTTGATTAAAAGTTGTTAAAAGTTCAACAAATTTTTCTTGATTACTAATCAGCAAAAAATTCTTGATAAATCTAAATATATATTGCTAAGTATCAAGAAATTTCAGGATTCTAATCAAAATTTATTTAATTAGTGTATTTTTTTTACATTGACCTAGAAAAGATTATTATGTCGACTTTGGCCTGAAAATTATTTTACATTGATCTTTCTCAACGAACCGGAAAAAGAAGTAAAAATTTATCACCTAAAAAATTGTATTTTTTAAATGTTAAGAGATGATGGATCGTTCCGCACCATTCAAAGAAAAAAAAAGAGATATTATTCCGGAATAATGTTTAGACTAAAAAATAATTTTCTAGAATTATTACTCCGCATTAATGTTCAGATTAGAAAATTACCTACCGGAAATACTATTTCGAATAATGTTTAGATTAGAAAATACCATTTCAGGATGATGTTGATCGTTACACTTGCATTGCACGAAATCCAGCTGGTGAGGAAAAACGTGATTTCATCGTGAAATTATTAGGTATAATAATAATTGTTCTGAAATATTAAAAAAAGAATTAAATTAAAAATTGCAATTTTCTGCATAATTAAATAATTTCACGTTCTTTTTTTTACATAAAACATCTCTAAACATAGAAATTTTTCAAAAAATTTTTTTCGACATTTGGTGAATAATATTGCTAATTGAATAGTTTAGTCTGAGATGAAAATGATTAACTGTAGTATTTTTTATTTTTTTGAAGAAATATTTTAAATAATTTATTTCTGATAAAAAAATACAAATTTAGAAGCACCAACAATTGAAGGACCAAATATTTTACATCGTATGCAGGTGAATGCAGGTCGAACAGCAATTATTAATTGCCCAGTATTCGGTAGCCCTGAACCATCTATAGTATGGCTTAAAAATGGACAATCATTAGGGAATGATAAACATTTTGCAATTTTAAATGGTGGACGACAACTTGAAATAAGCGATACTTCTATGACTGATGATGCAAAGTAGGTTTATTTTTTATTTTTTTTCAAAACTCACAAAAAAAGATATCTTTTATATGTGCGGATACTAGAATCAATACTTTTTATGTATTAAAAGAAAAAAACTTATTATTTTAGTAGAAAATAAAAATTAGAAAAAAATATAATTTATTTAATAAAATGAAATAAAATGAGAAATAAATGGATTGATGTAAATTTTACTTTTAGATAATAATTTTGTATTATTTACAGATATACATGTATAGCAACAAATGATATTGGTTTAGCTGATTTGGAAACTTATCTTCAAGTTATGAGTAAGTTGATGCTACATACACATATATATGTATATGATTTAACAATTATATGAGTTAAATTAGTAATATAATAAAATTAACTTTAAAGTATCAATTGAAAATTAGAAATTTTGAAAAGTACATCAACACTTAATAAAAATAGAACAATTTTAGGATGATGCTATGATATTAGTATTATTTAGGAAGCCCAGTGATAACTGGGGATAAGCAGGAAGTAATTGAGGTATTTGTTAATGAAGCAAAAGATTTGTTTTGTGATGCTTCGGGCACCGAACCAATTGATATTGAATGGTTACGTGACGGAAAAACTATCGAATTTGCAAGCGAGTCACGTTCTACAACCAATAGTTACCTTCAGGTTCATTTATTTTCTGGCATTTTTGAATGAAATAAATTGAACTATCGTTATTGTTGTTGTTGTTATTGTTGCTATTGTTATGGTTGTTGCTGTTGATGTTGTTAAATTGTTGTTGTTGTTGTTAAATTGTTGTTGTCACCTGTTGTTGATGTTGTTGTTATTGTTATTGCTGCTGTTGCTGATCTTGTTGTTGCTGTAGTTGTTTTTGTTTTTATTTGTTATATTTTGCAAAAGTTCTGAAATGTATGGAAAGAATTCTGAAAACGCATCACTTTACTAGGTTTCCTCTCGTGGTAGAATTTTGCACATTTTATCGGCGCAGATCACGGATACTGCTCGATACGTGTGTATTGCACAGAATACTGCGGGTGAAGCTAAGAAAATATATGATTTACATGTTTTGGGTGGGTTTTTAATAAATTTTTAATACTTGGAATTTTAGTAATAAAGTTTGAAATAGAACGTACAAACTAAAAAGCATATAAACGTATTGTGACATGACATGAAAGCCAGAAAAAGCATAAGAGTATTTTGACATGACGTAAAACAGCATAAAAGTGGAGTGACATGACGTAAAAGTCAAAAAACATTAACATATTGTTACATTACGTGAAAACCAAAAAATACGTAAACGTGTAGTGACGTTGGGATATCTATGATGAACCAATTTGGTTTTCCATAATTTAATATGTTTTCATATTAAATTTCACCAGTATTTATCATAATTCATTGAAATTTAAAAATTTTAGTTCCACCAATCATTAGTGAAACCTCTTCCTCACCTCCGTTGCAAACAGTAATTCCCGGGACTGGCTTTGCTTTGGAATGTATAGTTCAAGCTATTCCGGATGCACAAGTTTGCTATTTTTAAAATTTGAAATTTTTTGTTTTGTTTTGTAAATTTTTCCTTTTAATAAAACTATTTTGGATGTTATCACTTTTTTGATTTTATTAAAACTTATGAATTTATATTTGTAATTAATTCAACTTCCATGAATCATATTTTTTTAACACTTCCTTTTCTTCTTTTTTTAAATTTAAAATATTAAGATACCAAAGATTTGTAGCGTAGCAAAATAGCTTTAAAATAACTTCTCGAAACTTATTATTATTGATATTCTTTAAATAATAATAATTTTTGTAATATTTGATAAAGTGATTCAATTTATTTTTAAATTCTATTTCTTTTTATTCATTAATTTGTTTATTATTTTAAGATTATATGGACGAGAAATAATCTGTTAATTAAACCGGATTATCATTCAGTATTTCTCAATAATAATCAAACATTATGGATAAATCTTGCACGTGATGGCATAGATGGACATTATACCTGTACGGCAACAAATAAAATTGGTCAAGCAAGTCGTGATTTTATCATCAAACTTACCGGTATTCTTCTTCTGTTATATAAATTTCAACATATTTACCTTTATAAAAAATACTCTGAAGTATTGAAAAAAAAAATAAAAAATTCTTATTTCATTTTTATTTAAATTTAATATATAGAAATAAATTTTTTCTTTCTTTTTTAAATTGATATACAATATATTTTGACATACGAATATTAGCAAAATTATTAATTGAAACAATATACGAATAATTAATTAAGACAATACAATTATTATTTGCAATATGATTTTAATTTAAATCATTTAAACTTAATCATTTCATTTTAATTTTAGCTCCACCAATTGTTGATCGGGATATTCAAGAAATTGAGGTAATGGTAGGTGAATTTGTCATTTTGACTTGTAATGTACTTAGTGGTAGTGGAAAAATAGCAACAAAATGGATTATTGATGGACGAGTGAAAAATGGGCAAATCAATCCAAATATTTTGGTATTTTTTTAAAATTTAATATAATCAAAATTTTTGTACTCATATTCAAGTGAGGAAATGAAATTTTTATTTAAAAATTTATATTTAATAATTATGCTATTTTGTAAATGATTAGTAAAATATTCAAAAAAAAAAAAAAATTACCTAGTGTTATCACTATATATGAAAGTGAAAAGTTTATTAAGGCTTTGTTATTGTTTAAAGCATTTTTTTAACTCATTAATCTTACTAATTTCTTATTCATACTCATAAATGATTTTAATTAATGAAACAATTGTTTACCTTAAAAATTAGTCTTTTTTTAAATTTACATATGAAAAATTGATTATGTTAGGTGGATGATCGACGAATCGAAATTCGAAATGCACGCTTGAGTGATTCGGGTAATTATATTTGTGTCATTGAAAATGAAGCAGGAGAAGCAAGAAAAACATATCAGCTTACTGTGAATGGTACTTATAAAAATTTGCTAAATTCTATTGAAATTTAATATCCAAACTTAATATGTAAATTTTATATAATTTTTTACTTAAACATTTTATATAATTAATCATTTAATTTGAATTATCATTAATCCATTTCATTGAATATTTAAATTCATTATAAAAGTAACATTATTCATTTAGCTAACTATATGCTAATAAATAAAATCACGCAGATCAAATTTAGCAATTTTATATGCATAAAAATCCTTTGACATATTTTTTTTTTTTTAAAAAACATAGATGAAAAGTTTTATTTGGAAAAGTTTGTAAATTAATTAACATAACAAAGCGAACGAAATTAATCATTTTCAAAATACATTTTAGTTCAAATTAAAATATGATTGAAAATAGACAAAGAATGCTAATGAATAATATCAAATTAAATTAGTGAATTATCCATTTCATAATTCATTTGCAAAAAAAATAAGAAAAAGAAAGAAAGAAAAATATAAAAGTTGATAGACATAAGCATTGGCGTATTGTAAATTTGTTAAAAAAATCAGATGTTTTTTTTCTCTAAATTTTCAAACAAAAAAGAAATTTTCTTCTCTTTTTTTTGAATTTCTCATATTTATTTCAGAGCCGCCTCGTTTTTTGGATATGACCAATTTAAATCCATCAATTATTGTTGGGAGACCATTATTATTGGATTGTTCCGTAACAGGTACACCAAAACCGATACTGATCTGGACAAAGGTTAGTTAACCTTGAAACAAAAAAAAAAAAGAAGGAAAGAAAGATTGCCTTTACTTTAAAAGCTTTTTTTGTTCTTTGATTTCAAATGACCTTTTATTATTACTTGGAATGAGATTTAAATTTTTGCTAAACCTATATTATATTGAAGTTATAAAATAAGAAATGCTTTACTATATAATTTAATTGAAATACTATGTTGGTAGCAATTACATATATATTTTAATATATCTTTCATAAAAATTTAATTATTTTCATAAATTTTTCTTTTTCTCATGAGAATTAGCTATGAAATTAATTATTACTAATAATAGAAAAGGAAAAAAAAGAAAAGAATTACATTGAAAAGTTGAAAAAAGAAAAATGAAAAATTTTTTTAAAATTATTCCACAATAAAATAATCTTTCATCATTATCATCATCATTATTATTAATCAGTGTTATCATTTTTATCATTAGCATAATCTAAGGCAGCAAATGGAAAATAGCAGTGATAATAGTGTTAAATAAAATGTTGGTTGTAAGATAAGACCACCACAAATACCATAGCGATTACATTTTTTGCCACCAGCGCAATCTAGGCCTACGCGCCAGATAGGCCTATTATGAGCTGATGCTAAATTAAATCGACGATATGCATTTTGACAACGTCGTGATGCAGGTTTCTATAATAAATTATTAATTAAAATTAAATTTAAGAAAAAATTAAAAGATGTTAATTAAAGTTAAATTTTACATTCAAAACTTTCTTTTGTTTTTTTCTGTTTCCGTTTCAAATTTTTTAAATTTGCTTGTAAATGATAAATTATATAGATAATCTAATATCTTTTGCATTTTGTGAAATAAACTTCAAATAATCCAAAATACATTTTCAAAATTTTTTAATTAGCTTCCAGCTATATATATATATTTTAGAATGAAGTGTAATTAGTAACTAAAATTTCTTAAAGTGTAAATTAGCATTAAATTTTTTTGTCCATAGAGAGAAAATTGATAAATTTAACGAGTGCTTTACTCTTCAATATTGAATTTATCAAAATAATTTAATTATTTGTTACTTTTTTTAAGAAAACTTTGTAATAAATGAGAGATTAGAGAAATATATTGTTCGACTATTTCACCTAAAATATCATACCGCATTTGAAAGTTATTTTGAGAACAGCGATCAGTTAAATTTATTATTCGTTTAAATTAAATTTGTATCGGTACAGTTAGATAAAGTTAATACTTGTGCATTTCAATATAACTTTAATTTAAAAAAAAACTATCCTTCAGATAAAAATTGTCGAAAAGTATATGCATTAGATATTTTCATTACTTGTAAAAACTTTCAATTTATATTTTATTTACATAATGAAAATTTAAATAGAAATAATAAGCTATAATGCTAATTCATATTGTTAGTTTATTGTTAAATTATCAAAAAAAAGCAAAAGTTATAAGATGATAAGTTAAAATGCACTTCTTTATACCACACTTTTTTTGAATTTAAGATTAAGATGAAACTTTGACGAATTTGGCAATAACAAATGTAAATTTAGAAAGAAAATCAAAAAACAATTTTTTTATGTTTGATAATTTTACGTTAACTAAAACATTTTTCACTTTTTCTTTTTTTTTTTCCTTTGCAAATGAAAAGATTATGGAAAAACGGCTTTTCTTTTTTTGAAGTAATAAAAACTAAAATTAGATAATAAAATATTGAAATAGTTATAAAACTAAATAATAAAATAAATTGAAATAAAATTGAAAAAATAATAAAATAAAATTAAAATAATTATAAACTTACAACATTAAAATCATAGCAACAGAGTTGACAACGATCATCTGAAGCAAATCCTGTATCAGGATCAATTAATGGACAATCACAAACCATTAAATGTGGACTGATACGAGCACATGGATTTTCACAAATATCATCCACGCATATTTTTTCCATCCTAAATTTTTATTTTATTCAATGCTTATTATTAGCTTTCATTTAATGAAGTAATTAATATTAGACTTTTTGAGCAAAATTTTACTGAAATAAATATCATTTAGCATTCTAATAGTGTATTTATAAGGGATTTTTTTTGTTCTTTGTTCTTTTTGTTTTTAATCTAAATTTTCATATCTGTAATAACTTTTTTTTATGCTATCAATCAAAAAAACTACTTTTTCTAATATTCTTCAATTCAAATACGTTACTTGTACTAAATTTCAAAAAAAAAAAAATAAAAAATTCACAACGATAATTTAAATTTTATTTTTAAAAAAAATTTTTTTCATATTCAATTAATTATATTTATATCTTATTAATTTATACATTTATCAAATGATTTTTTTTTTGATAAATATAAAATATGAATGATGAAAGTATGAATAAATGAAATAATTAATTAATTAAGCCTAACTTTCGATCGCAATATTGCCCAGGTTTCTTATCATGACATACACTATTTGAGCATTTGCCCTGAAGGCATAATCGTGCCGGATCCGTATCATCGCACGCTAAACCTTCTAGCTCGGCGCCATTTTGACGACAAAGTGCACATGCTTCACGTTCCCATCTTTCTCCATTATCTCTTCAAATTAAATTTACATTTTTTTCCTTTATTCAAAAAAACTCAAAAAAGAAATATTTTTTTTAGTAATAGTTTATTCATTATTATACATAAATGAATTGAAATAAAAGATAAATTTAAATAAAAAAAAGCGAAACAAAGATAAATTTAGACAAAACAAAAAATAAAATAAAGAGATTTAAATAAAATAAAAAAGTAAAAAAAAAGAAATTTAATATAAAACTAAAATTAAAATATTTCTAAATTTTTTGTCTTCTATTATTTTTTTATATTTTTTAAATTCAAAAAAAATTAATGTGTTATTAATGTTTTTTTGGTTTATTTGCCTTTTTTGTTTTTTAGTTTTTCTTTGCTTTTATCTTTTCCTGAAATTTATGTTATTTCTAAAAAATTTAAACACATATCTAAATAAGTCTTTTTCTTCTACCACTTGAATAAGAGAAATGCACTTTTATTGTGTTCATTTCTTTTTTTTTTTTTGCTTCTTTCTTTTCTTTTGGTGACAAATCAGCAGGTGGTAAGGAAATCAGTTTTGAATGAATGCTTCATTGCAAGGACAACTGTTGAAGAAAAAAAAAAAACCTTTTCTTTTTTAAATTTTTAACTCAACAAGAGATGACTATCAAGAAATTGAATAAAATTGATTGGATTGTTTTTTGATTAGAACAACTAGGTTATATTTTACATTTAAAAAAAGGTAGATTTAATTTTTTTAAAAAATCTAAGTATAATTAGAAAAAGAAAAAAGAAAAATGACTACATCTTACAATTATATTTGTAAAATCAAATTTTAAGTTTTATTTCTAACATGAAACTTTAAGTTTTATATCTAATATTACGAGCTCACTTTTCTTTATCTTTGCTAAAAGAAAAAATTTTTTGATAAGAAAAAGGTAATTAAAAGATTTTCTGTTGTTTTTTTTTTCATTTAAAAATTTTTATTCCTAAGCTGAAGTTTCATTGTTTTGGTTCTTTTGGTAAAAAAAAAACGATAAATTTCAAGAAATGTAATTTACTGAATCACATGAAAATCATGTTGTTTCGTTTCATACAAGTCTTTTTTATTCTTTTAATTTTTTGAGAAAACATTTTTTTTTTTTGAATATATTTGCAAAAAAATTTTTCCATGTCGTAAATAATTTCATCTAAATTAATTAGGTACCATATAATTCTATAATTTTATTATTACAAATTATTTTATTAAAATATTAAAATTATATATTTTAAAAGAATAAATGTCAACAAAAATTTAATATTAACAACCTTCTAATGTGATTCAAAAAAAAAGAATAAAAATTTTCACGAATATTAACAAATTTTTAAATATTTTTAAAACTAAATATGAATCATATATTTTGTAATTCATTATTTAAATAATAAAAAATATTAATGTATTTTAGTAGCACAAAATTTAAATTACTAACTTCGTAATGCAATTTAGAAATAAAAATAGAAATTTTACGAACAAATATTTAGCTAACAAATTTTTATTTAACTAACATTTTTAAATACTTTTTAAAATTTTTCGAATAAATTTTCAAATTCTTCATAAATATGTTTGTATGAAAATTATATACAAATTATCTCATTGACCTATTTCTTTTCCTAAATTATGTACATTTGTTTTTTTAAAAAAAAGTTTAAAGAAAAAAGAATAATAATTTATAACACCTCAGAAGATTATAATAATGTGCTGGCACATATCGAAAATTTGCTATTTAAAAAAGCAGCGGAAAAATTTGAAAAAAAAAAGAATTAATAAAAAAGCTATAATACCTCAGAATTTTATATTGATATACTAGCATACATATGGATTTGTTATTTTAAAAAAAAAGTTTTAAAAATAGAAATAATAATTGATAATACCTCAGAATATTATAATGATGTGCTGGCATACAACGTGAATTTGAATTACCGCAACATAAATAGCAGTAATTGTCCTCTTCCACGTCACATTCGCATTGTTTCATTCCACGTGTTGAACATACTGATACACAGCTAAAAATTTTAATTTTTTTATTCATTTTTATTTTACATTAATTTTATTTTATTTTAACTTTAACATGTAGATGCATTTCATTTAATTTTTGAATTCAAAAAAGGAAAGGAAAGAGAACAGAAAAAGGACCAAAGATTATTGATATACATCAATTTAAACTTTTCAAAGACATTTTGGAATAAAATTAAATCGTTGATTTTTTTTCTCTGTCTATGTATCTATCTAATTTATTTATTTTAAAAATACTTCAAAATTATTTTATTTTTACATGTCACATTTGATAAATTTGATAACTAAATTCTGTTTCATTTGTCACATACAGAACAAATATCAAAATTTTAATAAAAAAATTTTATTGTAGTACAATTAGGATTCTCCTTTCCCTTTCTCCCTCTCTCTTCTTTTCTTTTCTTTTCTCTATTGCTGAGGAAAAAAACTTAACAATGGATTAGGAAAAAAGAATTAATATTTTCAATTATTTCATCTTTCTTTTTGTTAAACTTTTTTTTTGTGCAGGTGAAATTGAAAACTAAGCATTTCTTATGATTGACATATATATTTATAAAAATGAATGAGTGCAAATGAAAATGTGACAGTTAGCATTCAAATATTATTAATCATTTAATGGAATCATTTTAAAATATTAATATTACTTTTTTTCCATTTCAATTTCATTCATTGTTTTTTTTTTTTTTGTTTTAGATAATTTCAATGGAATAAAATAAATGTAACAAAAAGGAAAGTGCTAAATTTTAGAATCTCATTTTTTCCTTCTTTTTTTTCTTTATTCTCTAAGTAATTCTATCGATAAAAGAGAGAAGAAAAGGAAAATGAAAAATTCCACTCATTTCATATTCTCAATTGTTATTTATTTTATTTTACTTTTTTTAAAATTTAATTTATAAAAATAAGAAATTTTTAAGGGATAAAAAGAAATGAAATTTTTCTTCTAGAATATATATAGTAGTAAAGTGATAACTAGTATTTCGTTTTTGTTTTTGTTTTTCTTCTTTCTCTTTTTTTTTTTGTTTCATTTCTTTTTTGAAATGAAAAAAAAGGTATTTTTATTTTAGTGGCTAATTTTGAATACATAAGTTTAAAAGCAGAAAATTTGTTTTTTTTTTTTGAAAAGTCTGCGACAAAAATTCATTAAATTATCTTGTTTTGCTATGGATGAATAAATTAAAGAATAAGGGAATGAAGAAAAAACAGGTAAATATAACATTAAATGAAATTAATATTCAAAAAAAAGTCATGAAGAAAGCAAAAAGTAAAAAGAAGGTAATAATAATTGGGAAGCAGCAATAAATGTTTAATTTATTTTTATTAAAATTTAAAATTTTTTATTATAAATGTCCACTTTGGTTAGGATTAACATATAACAGTGAGAAAATTTTAATAATATTTTTATTTAAAGATTTTTATTACAAAAATTTCCATTTAACTATGAGAATATTTTTTAGTAATAAAAACTTTAATAATACAGTAAAACTTAAACTTTTCTTATAGCCAAATTATTTACAACTAAAGCTTAAAGATTATCCTGACTTCATAAGACCAAATTTTTTGCTCCATTTAGAAAAAAACAAAACGAAGCAAATTGAAAGTGATTTTAAATTTGAAAATACAAATTAATAAAAATTCTTTTTAAATTTTTATTTCAATTTAACATATTTCTTAGGCGGGTAAAAGAGAATATTAGTAATCAAAATAAATAACAAATAACCAAATGAATTTAATACGTCGAACTAATTCTTAAATAAAAAATAATAATCTCTCATGCATTCATTTGTTTGTGTCACATATTTCATTCAATCAGTTTGGGAGTTCTAAATTTTAAATTTTCATTCTGCACTCAATTTCTTTGCTCCTTCAAAAAATAAAAAAAAACTATTAAATTTGATATAAATTATCTCTTTAAAACTTTAAAACCTATCTGTAAGATTTCTTTTTTGGTAATTTCAACTTTTTTGCCTGAAAGTTTTTGTTTTTCATCTGAAAGAGATTTTTTACAAAAATATTAACTTTTTGATTTTTCTAAAGGAATTAAAAAAGGAAAAAGCAGAGAAAGGAAGAAAATTTAATTGAAATTCAAGAAATTTAGAAAAGAAAACTTATTATTATCAAATTTAAAATTTTCAATATATAATATATTAATGACCTTGAATTTCGGCAAATTCGTGCATCACTTGCGGAACAGATAGCATTTTCAATGGTGCATGATGATGGCGCATTTGACGCATGTGCAAACCAATGATGATGATGATGATGATTTATTATGGATAGTAAAAGAATAACCATAAGAATAAATCGCGGAAAAATATAGTAACTACGAAGCATCAGATGTTATCACATTGATGCATTAAATTTTTTTTTTCAAAAAAAAAAGGAAAAAAATTTCAATTCATTTCATTTTCATATTCTTTCATTCATACATTCGATTGCATTGTAGTCAGACTGAAATTTTTTAAATCATTTTAATTAATTCAGTGAAAAAATTATAATATTTGATAATCCTTTCTTTTTTGGTTTTACTTTGCCTGAAAAAAAAAACATAATTTTATAAATGAATAATATTTTGCTTTATTTCGCAACATTAACAAAAATTATTAAAATACAATTGAAAAAAAAAAAACAAATTTACCATAAAATAAAAAAATCGATTTAATTGTTTAAAATTAAAATGCAGGAAATAATTAGTAATATTAAATTATATGATAATAACAGGAAATGCTAAAAAAGATGAAAAAATTGATTTAAGTTTTTTTTAAATTCCTTTTCTTATTTATTTTCAGGTTATCAAATTTTGATAAAAAATGATAAGAATAAAAAGTTGATATTTTCAAAATTGTTTCACAAAATTTAGGTGTTTTTTTAATTTAGAAAATTAATGATTCTAATGAATTAAAAAGAACAAAAAAAAGGGATAAAATGTTATTTTAAAGTATTAAAATTAGCTAACTGAAATTTGAGAAAAAACTTATTAGTGCTATCATCGAATGTTGTTATTTGAAACTAAAAGCAAAGAGGAAGAGAAAAATAGTTGGGTAAATTGATGGCTAGAATTTGAAATAAAATTAAGAACAGTGGTTTCATTTTAGCAGAAGATAAACAAATGGAACAATTTCAATTTAATTTGCTTGTTTTATTTGATAAGAATATTTCATTTTACATTATAAGCAACAAATAAGTAATGCACTTTAAACGACAATAAAATAGACAAATTGAAAAAGATAAAGTTGAAAAACAATTGAAAAAATTAGATCTAAATTTTAATTTGATCCATTTTTCTTTTTTTTTTTTGATAAGATACCTTTAAAAGTGAACATTTAAACGGTTGCTATGGACATCTCATTAAATAACAATATTAAATTTAAAAAAAAGGAAATTTTTTCCATATATTTATTTAATTTTTAATTGAGTCAAAAATTTTGTGTAAAAGAAATTTTGAATTAAATGAAATAGAATGAATGAAAATTTATTATATAACTATTATACTTTACAAAATATTTTTATCAATATAACAGAAACGAAAACTAATGAATTAATTTATGGTTAAGATGTGACAACAAATTTTGATAAGTTAAAAAGTGGTAAAAGAATATGAAATGGTGACATTTGGCCGATTAACTAAATATAAAAGAATTACTACGTAAGTGTTTAGCAGGTGTTAGTTTTACTTTCCCATTCATTTTCACATTTTCATCAATTTGAGCAGCTACTGCCAGATGTTTTTCATGTATATTTACACGTATTATGCTTATTATTAATTTAAAAAATTTCAATATAAGACGAGAGCGAATGAAATGATTAACCATTTGTGAGATTTCTTAGTAAAAAATCAATAATAATGAAAAATAAAAAAACTCTAGAACTAATATTTTATTATTAATTAAATTAATCTGTATAAAATTAAAAGAAAATGAGCATATATCTGAAATAGATTACAGCAAAAAATAATCAATAATTAATTGTAAAGTTTATTTTTCCATCTTTTATTTCAACATATCTATTTCATTGGTAAATACTTGAATAGTAATAAATTTACTAACGATTAATTATGGGATAACAATTTTCAGTTATGCAATAGATATATTATCAGTTGGTCACTGTTTTATTACTGTTATTATTAAAACAAAATATTAAACAATTATTTGTCCTTCTTTATTAAAATTATTTAGTATTTCAAGAAGGATATTTGATCATTGAAATCTTAATAATAAACAACTGGAACGATTTAATTCTTGTAAGAATATCATTATTTTTGCAGTGATAAGATTAACATTAACATTTATCATAAAATATGAATTCACAATTGAAGTTTCATTTGATAATTTAAATGCATCAAAAAAAGGGCATGAAGTATTGGGAAGTAATGATTAATGATTAAATGCGAGTAATCATCTATATAATCATATCATTTGTGCAGTTTATGCATCATATGTTGACTTCTAAAAATATACATCATATTCAAATATTTAAATTAAATTGAATTAGCTTAATTAAATCGATTAATACCTTACTTAATTTTCATTAATTCAGGAATGATAAACATAAATATATTATTTTTGCAATGTATTAAATGAAATAAGCAGCCATTTAACATAGCAAGTAATAGGATATATTATGTGCATAAGAAACTTAAATATAAGCAAAAAAAAATCGATATCTTCTTGAGTACTTATTTTGAATGATTTAAATTTATAAACCGATCAATATTTCACTTCTAAAAAAAGTATTTAATCTTAATTTCTTATCTTACACTTAATATTCATTAATCTATTTTTTTAAATCTGTATTATAATTATTTTCAAACTATTTATTATTATGTTTGATTGTAATAATAATTGATGGAAATTTTTTCTTTTTTTTCAATCAAATAATTTAATAATTGATTAAATTATTGCTCTTATGACTTTTTTTTTAAAAAAGAATATTTGTCCATTGGCAATTCATTCAAATGCAAAAATGAAAGAAACAGTTGTCAACTGAACTCTTCGTACGGAAAATGAAGCATTGGTGAATAGAAAAAAAAANTTAATTTAAAAAATTTCAATATAAGACGAGAGCGAATGAAATGATTAACCATTTGTGAGATTTCTTAGTAAAAAATCAATAATAATGAAAAATAAAAAAACTCTAGAACTAATATTTTATTATTAATTAAATTAATCTGTATAAAATTAAAAGAAAATGAGCATATATCTGAAATAGATTACAGCAAAAAATAATCAATAATTAATTGTAAAGTTTATTTTTCCATCTTTTATTTCAACATATCTATTTCATTGGTAAATACTTGAATAGTAATAAATTTACTAACGATTAATTATGGGATAACAATTTTCAGTTATGCAATAGATATATTATCAGTTGGTCACTGTTTTATTACTGTTATTATTAAAACAAAATATTAAACAATTATTTGTCCTTCTTTATTAAAATTATTTAGTATTTCAAGAAGGATATTTGATCATTGAAATCTTAATAATAAACAACTGGAACGATTTAATTCTTGTAAGAATATCATTATTTTTGCAGTGATAAGATTAACATTAACATTTATCATAAAATATGAATTCACAATTGAAGTTTCATTTGATAATTTAAATGCATCAAAAAAAGGGCATGAAGTATTGGGAAGTAATGATTAATGATTAAATGCGAGTAATCATCTATATAATCATATCATTTGTGCAGTTTATGCATCATATGTTGACTTCTAAAAATATACATCATATTCAAATATTTAAATTAAATTGAATTAGCTTAATTAAATCGATTAATACCTTACTTAATTTTCATTAATTCAGGAATGATAAACATAAATATATTATTTTTGCAATGTATTAAATGAAATAAGCAGCCATTTAACATAGCAAGTAATAGGATATATTATGTGCATAAGAAACTTAAATATAAGCAAAAAAAAATCGATATCTTCTTGAGTACTTATTTTGAATGATTTAAATTTATAAACCGATCAATATTTCACTTCTAAAAAAAGTATTTAATCTTAATTTCTTATCTTACACTTAATATTCATTAATCTATTTTTTTAAATCTGTATTATAATTATTTTCAAACTATTTATTATTATGTTTGATTGTAATAATAATTGATGGAAATTTTTTCTTTTTTTTCAATCAAATAATTTAATAATTGATTAAATTATTGCTCTTATGACTTTTTTTTTAAAAAAGAATATTTGTCCATTGGCAATTCATTCAAATGCAAAAATGAAAGAAACAGTTGTCAACTGAACTCTTCGTACGGAAAATGAAGCATTGGTGAATAGAAAAAAAAAAAAAAAAACGGAAAAAAACGGATGAAAAAAAAACCGAGCATTGGGAATTTGGAAAATTTGTCTGCTATTAAAGTTAGTTTTTTCGAAAATTGTCTTCCACGCCTCCTCTAAGCTTTTTTTTTCTTTTTTTACCCTTTAGCCTCTGTGTATCCTTTTTTCTTTTCATTCTCTCTTTAACTCTTCGTAATTTGAATCATCAGTCTTTGCTTAAAACTCTCTTTGCTCCTTTCTTTTCATACAACCACCTGCTCTTTTCGATCATTTCTCTCTGCTAAGCATTCTGTCCCACTCCACATTTCCCAAAGTCCTAATGCCTTACCCACCCGCATCGCACACCATCGCTCGATCAGTTAGTTCAGTTCTTTTTTTTTTGATGTTATTTCCAGATAAAACCCATAAATTTTTCAATGTGAGATGGGCCAAGAAAATGAGCCTATATGTTTTCTTTCTTTTTTTTTTTCAAATCATAAGCACGGCAATGTAAACAGGAACGTTGCTATAGCAATCTTTTATTTTCTTTCTCTTCTTAATCAAAAATGGCTATTTGGGATTTCTTTTTTTTGGATTGATGATAAGATTTTTATATTTTCCAAGTATTATATGCAAATTAGGAATGATAATATCATAAAAGATTGGGAAGATTTGGACGACAAAAAGAAATAATAATGATAATAATAAAAATAAAAATAATGAATGATGGTTCGTTTTTAGTGAATTATTTAAAAGAATCATTTCTGAAGTCAAGAAAAAAATAATAATACTAATAAAACTAAAACCGAAATGATAAATTGATAAGAGAATATCTTGCTTGAATTATCTATCTGTCTTATCATTTTTGCTATACTTTCATTCGTTAAATGTTACATAGAGCTTAGTAAAATGTCTAATTTCAATGTCACTCATTAGACAAGAAGCAATAACTTAAAAGCTTAAGCTATTTTTCTTTTGAAATTTAACAATTTAACAAATTTCAATTTTGAATTATTAACTTTGAGCTGACAAAATGTCAAACCCTATAATTCGTTTATAAAATATGAACTCTTTTAAATAAGTTTGAAAATGAAAGGAAATTTTAAAAAGAAAAAAAAGATTCAACATCCAAGATGAAGAAAGAGAATTAATTTAAAAATCATTGGAGAGATTTATGTTAAAAGAATTTGAAATAATTTATAGAAATATTTAATAGAAACAATTACTATATGTATATATTTTTACGATCCAATAAATCATTTTAATTCATCTTTAAATTAATAACTTAATTAACCATAAGTTAAAGTATTCATTTTGATATTATTTTTACTGCTTTATACTATTAACTGATCTTTCAATTTTAATAATTAAAAAAAAAAAAGGAACAATTACAAACTTTGTGCACTAAAAAAAATTATTGATTACATCGAACTTGAAATATACATACATTCCTACATAAGCTTTATCAAACAAATTTAATACATTCATTCTAATTATTCCAAATTAAAAATTAATCTTTTCCACTTTTAAATAAATATATGAAATTTGAACTAATTTATATTTTAATTTCAAGCAATTACACATTTATCAAATTCAAAGGAAAAGGGAAAGAAAAGTATCGGTGAAATGCAAAATGGGGCATATTTGCACTCAATGTTTAAAAAAAAAAAGAAGGAAAGAACTTCTATGGTATGAGATAAACTATGGTGCATAGCTTACATCTATATGAAAGCTATAAGTAAGTGAAGCCTAGGCCTCAACAGAGAGCCATTTTTTATTATGGCTTGTTGCACAATCATACAACTAAATTCATAAAGCATATGGAGATTGAGAATAAAAATCTCAACATTTCAATTCAAATCATATGAAATAATAAAAAGAAAAGGAAACAAAAAAAAAGAAAAAATTCTTTTATTTTTTTCAGACAAATTTATATATAAATATTTTGAAATATCATTTTTATATCTATCGAATATTTATTGTACCATTAAATTTTTCAACAAGTTATTTAATGAAATAAATGAAAGGAAAAAAAGAAAAAACATAAAATAGTTTAAATATTTCGTTAAATATTCACAAGTAATTTCATATAATTTTTGATAAATTTATTATTATTTTTTGTAGCATTAAAGGAAAAGATTTTTTTGAATACTATGTTTTTTGAGGATTATTATTTGTTATAATTTGCTAGACAATTTTACACAAATAAGGTTTATCGAGAAGTTTTTGAATAATAAAAAAAAGGAACTAACTCAGTAAAGGTCATGTACTTTTTTTTTTTTTAAAGAAAAAGATTGTTGCTAACTTTATCGATAGTTATGCTAGCAAATGTAATTTGTTAGAAAAATATGGATGAAAATACATTATGGAATTCTTTCTTTACCCCTCTCTCCTTCTCTCTCTTTCTCCTCCCTTTCCCTTTCTTTTTCCTTTGTTTTGTATAATCAAGAAATGTCGCCTTATATGAACGTGTAATTTTGTGTCATCATTCATTATTCAAAATGTAAAATTAAGAATGCATAGTTTTTTCTTTTTTTTTTTCACATTAATTTCAAAAAAAGAATTTCCTATAAGCAACAATATATCCGGTCTTTCATGAATGAACTTTCTCTGAGGTTCAGTATTTTTATTTCTAAAAAGAAAAAAAAAATTAAAAAAAGGATTAAAAATTTAAATCAGTTGATGAGAAATAAAGAGTATAAGAAGATCAAATAAGAGAGAAAAAAAGGAAATTCATAACTTTTTTTTCATTTTTAAATCTTTGGGATTTTTTTTTCATTTTTTTATTCATTTTTTTTTTAAATAAGAATTATTTTTTATAATTTCGAAGATATGCAATAAAATTTGCATCAGTGAAGCCATAAAATATTAAATTATTATTTGATTTTTTAGTTTTCATATA
>SSBO01000013.1:1749641-1800833 GCA_005281725.1 Wuchereria bancrofti | reverse complement strand
TAAATTTTGATCCAGAAAAACCACTTTTTAATATTTGTAAAAAAAATGAGAAACAGAAACAAAAAATTTAGTGCAAAAAAACAAAAATAAATCAGATTTATTAATATTAATATTTAAAATGACGAAACTTTGCATATTTAAAAAAATTTCAATGTAATCAGACATCTAAAACAATTATATTATAAAAAAAGAAGAGAAGAAATATTTGTCGCTAATACTTAAAATTTTTTATTTACACTTATCGCTTAACAATTTTCTATGCTCAAACAAAATTATACTTAGTGGTCTAATTCAAGCGTAAACAAGAAATAGCTTTTTCTTTTTTTCTCTCTCTCTCACTTTTCCTCTTTCTATGTATAAGGTAAAGGTAAAGCATTAACAAAAATATTTGAATAGGAATAGTGAAGAAAAAAAAGAAAAAAAAGGAGAAAGCATCTAGGTTTTATTTAAAATTTGTTTAATTATATTAGAATAATATATTAGAATAATTAATTCTAACTATTTTACAGAAATAAATCATTCATTTTAACTTCTCTTTTTTAACCTTTGCATTTCTACCTTTCTACTCATTTTTACTTTTAAGTTCATTTGAAGACGCATTTTGTTTTTCTTCCTGTCATCAAATTTATTACTATAGTCTGTTAAGTAAACATTTATCATTTTACGACAAAGAATTTTATTTTAGAAAAATAATTTTCAAAAAATATTTAGCTTAGTGAATAATTTCTATCATTCATTGCTAAAATTTGTTAAAAATGTTTCATGAAAGTTTATTAAAAATTCCATTGCTATAAATTATGCAACAGTTGCTTTTTTTTGTTAACAATATTAGTTTCAACAAAATAGCACATACTAAGAAGTAATTATTAATCATTTTTTCTTTTTTTCAAAAAAAAAAAAAAAATATTTTTAAGCCATTTGATTGATATCTTTAAAAAGTAATGAAATCAATTTGTTTGATAAATGGAGTTTTAGGAAAGTTGACGAATTAGTCATATCAAATAAGGTTTGTCATATTAAATAATATGAAATAAAAAATAATAGAATTTACTAAAATTGTTATAAAAATGATTTATTTGAAAAGTTATGTAAACTGTTTTCATTTACATATACACATATTTTTAAAAGTAATTTACCTCTAAAAAATGTTTTAAAAAAAAATAGAATGTTTAAGTGAAGTAGAAGTTACTTGTTTATTCTGTAGTAAAATACTAAAAATAAAAAAAATGCGCTTTAATTCATATTTACAGGCAAATTTACACTTAATATATAAAAATTAAAATACAATAAATCATCTGAGGAAGTTACTTGAAAAAAGTTTAGCTTCTAAAAAGGAATGAAAGGTTAAAAAAAAAGCATCGAAATTTTATTAAAATTATTTGAATGAAATAATTGATGCAAAAATGAATATTATAATATTTAAAATTACTAAACAGTTCAATAAATCTTTAAATCTTTTATGCAAAATAATATTTGGTTTGTTTACAATTTAAAATTAAGAACAGAAACAACAACAACAGTACATTTTGATTTTTTTTCTTGTTCTAATGAAAAAATAAAACGATGTATTAATAATAATTTTTTTGACATATTAGTTAAGATATGTTAAGGATTATTGATAAGTTTATTAATTTGAATATCTTTTTATTTCTTAAAATTTACCAATCTTTGATCTCTCTGACTTCAAAAAAAAAAGTGAAATGAATATATCTTCAAAAAGTAGTTAAACTATATCGAAAATACTTCAGTATATGCTTAATAATGTGCTATAAACATAATTATCCATAGATTAAAATCGTCGTCAAAATAATTTGTCGCATAATCATACGCACAAATTCACAATTTAAAATGCGCTTTTCATATAGGAATTGAAAGTGGAATCAATGTTTGTCTGTTTGCCTAAATGCTAAATGACTGAAATGAATTCAATACAAGTATTTCGGATTTAATTCATGAAATAATTTCGACCGGAAGTTTGCATTTTCCAGTTTTTTTTTTTTTGTTATAGAAATGGAAGCTATTATGAGGATAAAAACTTTTTCATATAGAATAATATCATTAGAATATTCCATAAAAACAAGTCCAACACAAGTATTCCGGATTTAATTCATGAAATAATTTCAACCGGATGTTTACATTTTCCATTTTTTTTTTTTTTTTTGTTATAGAGGTAGAAGCTATTATGAGAAACACATGAATGAAAGCTTTTCTTTTTTTGTTGTTGTCATTTTCAATTTAAGAATTCTCAATCGAATAAAATAAAAGAACTCTCTCTCTCTCACTCTCATTAGTGAATTGCTTGGTGGAATTCATTTCATACTAGCATGCAAATGAAATGAATTTTGAGTAGTTTGAAATAATTGTGAAAAAATTGTGACTTGTTGAAAGATGATTTTGATATATTTATATATAAAGTGTTAAAATATTTTATTAATTTTCTGATATGATGGCATTATGAATTTAATTAATAATTCTTTTAGATCGTTAAATAATAATTTTAAGCATAGCAATAATTTATATTGTTTTATTGAAATTTTGCTCTGATTAGTAACGGATAGCAAATGATTTCAAGCATAACAAAAATTTATTTCAAACGAAAAAAAATTAAAAATTTCTAGTTTTTTTGTGGTTATTGAATTTCTTATTCTATGAAAAATGATATAAAATGACAAATATGAATTTTTTCATCTATATTGTCTGACTGTAATTTAAATTTTGCAAATTAGATTATTAAGTGATTATTTTTAATTTTAGCTCATTTTAAATTTAGATTATTTATGCGCAATTCAAAAAGTGTACATAATAATTACGACGAATAATATTAAACGACTGCAATGATTCCTTAATTATTATCTGGATTCCTTAATTAATTATAAATTGAATTTGTTTCTCTATCGAATTATTAATCTATCGAATTATTAAACAAAAAGAGTAAATTAATGAAAAAAAAAAATGAAAGAAAAAATTTTTTCTTATTGAAAGAAAACGCAGTAATCGTAAAGTAAACTTAATTAAATATTGATGAAAAAAATTCGCTAATTTTGTTTATTACAAAAAGGAAACAATCATTGTGAAATATTATTATTTGAGAAAAAAGGAAAAAAAGCTTTGAAAATGTTTTGTATATAAAAAAGAAAAAAATGGACAAAATATAAATCGTAAATTGATAATTCATAACTTCAACATTGTTTTCATTTTTTTTTTAAAGAACTTTGGTTCTTTACTTAAATAAAGCAAACAAATGAATGACTGAAAATGGAAGGGAAAGGAAAATAAGACTTCAGTTATCCTTAAGTAAACAATAATAATTTTTTTTGAATGGACTAAATTGATCAATTTCAAAAAGAATAATTGATTTGATATGATAAAATGAAATCATATGATCTATTACTTTGAAAATAAAAAACCAAAGAAAGTATAAACAAGTAAATAATAAAAAAGAATGACAAAAAAATAAAACAAAGACAATGCAAACAAAAAAATGACACTTATATTTTTGAATTAGTCAATTGATCTAATTAATTTATTATATTGTAATTATTTTAATTAACTTATCGATTGTCGTACTAATTAACTTATTATATTTTTTTTAAATAGAATGGCCAACAAATGAATGAAACAGATGTATTATTTATGAATGATCATCAACAATTACATATTGAATCAGCTACTGATCATCATGCTGGTCGATATTCATGCGTGGCGGAAAATAAACCTGGTCGAGCGGAAAAAGATCTTATTGTAGCTGTTCTTAGTTAGTATTTCTTTTATTTTGTTCTTATTGTTAAAAATTTGAATTAAATTTTCTTTTTTTTTCTTTATAGCGTAATTCAATATCTAAAATTTCTTAACTAATTTAAAATAATCTATAAAAATAAACAGATAATGTTATTTACATCAAAAAATTTGAATTCTATAATTAATTTAGCAGTTATTTTGTTTGATAATTGATAATTTAGAGTATTAAACAGTCATATTAGTCAATTTAATTTCTCTCTTGATATAAAACTTTTTTTTTCTTTTTTTTTGCATACTAACCATTTTACATTAGTAACTTTTATTATTTTAATTTAATTTTTTGATTGCGATGGACAAAAAAATATGCTAAATCCTAACAAAATGATGAAAATTTGTTTCATTTTTTTGAATATAATAAAAAAAGGAAGAAAATAAAATGTGATAGTAGATGTTGATTATGAGTTTCTAAATACATATTTTTTTATTCTGCTAATTACTTATACTTAGAACCACCACAAATGGATAATCAACATCGAATCATTGAATTAGCTGAAAATGAAACAGTAACATTGACATGTCCAATTAATGATCCATCAGTAGAAATACAATGGACTAAAAATGGTATTCCCATCACTACATCAAATAATTTACAGGTAAATTTTGAAATATTATTATCTTATAATTTCAGCAATATTAATTTCATAAAATGCATGATTCTAAATAATCATTGCATATTAAAAAAATAATAATCCTAAAAAATTAAATCAATTCTTCATTCCTTAAAAGTAATAAATAATTATTTATTTTATTATTCATATTTATTATTTAATTATGATAAAAATTAGCGATGATAAAAATGATGATAAAATAGAAATGCAAAGATTATTTAATCGAGAAACGTTAGAAGTGATCTTAAAAAAAAGCATTTAAAATTATTAAAAAATATACAAAGGGTATTAATTCCTAAAAAAATGCTATTCTAAAAAAATCTAAAAAATTTAAAATTCTAAAGAAAAAAATGATAAAAAAATTTTGTTTTCTCTCTTTGACAAATTGATAATATATAAAAAGCAAAGATTATATGAAATTTTAAAAAATTATTTTTATAAGAATTAAATCGTATATATTAGAGTTTAAATTCTTTATTTTTATAACTGTATGAATGCAATTTATAGGAAAAGTTTTTCAAAAATTAAAAAAGAAAGAAGGGAAAAACCAGTTTTTTATTTAAAATACAACAAAATAAGAAGGGTATAATTTTGGTTAGTTAATGGAAATTGGTGAGAAAACTTCGATCATAAAAATAACATATCATTATGATTGATTTATTACCAATGAAATTTATTGTTTTTTTTTAAAAAAAGCAATTTTTCCCTCTCTGTTTTTGAGGAGGAGAAAAAAAGGACAAAGAGAGAAAGAGAGGGAGAATGAAAGGATGAGAGAAGCGATTAATTTTTGATAATATCAATAAAATTTTCTACAACGAATTTATGGTATTAAAATTACTCGTCTTAATTTTTCAAATTGAATTTTAGTTTCATCATCCATTTACATTCTAATTTTTGCTTATTAAATTATTCTATTCAATTTCATATCCATATAATGAAAAAATTAAGAAAAAAATTGGGAAGATCCAACATATTATAAAATCAAGTAATAAATGAATAGTATTTTTGAAAAAAAGAAAAATTAATTTTAAAAATTATTCCAAAAAGGCAAAAAATTCTTTGACAATTTTTTGACAAAATATTTATGCATATATAACAATTCTTTGATAAAATATTCAAAATCCTTTGAATTTTCATAATTGCAAATAATTAAAAAAAATTTTCATAATTATAAGTAAAAAATTTTAAATGAACAGAATAAATTATAGCTATCAACAAGTGGCACAAAATTGCATATATTACACGGGCAAGTATATGATGCAGGCCGATATGTTTGTCGAGCATGGAATGATGCAGGCGAAGCTATTGCATTTATAAATGTCGTCGTTTTAGGTAAAATTTAATTAAGTAACAAAAATGCTTGACAATTTCAATTATTCTAGAAGCTTTCATTCAAAAGGAAGAAAAAAAAATTAAATTACCTATTAAATTTAGCAAAACACATATGTAGATAGTGCATTAGATATTTATGAATTATTGAAGTGGCAAATTAGTAAAGTAAAAAATTTAAGAGCATTGAATTAATTTTGATTCTTTATATAAATAATTATAAGGGTATTTTCCAAAATAAGATCTTTCTTTTCCGAAAAAAAAGAATAATAATATACTTATTCATTTGAAATTACTTTTTTTTGCTTCTTTTTTTTCAGTTGATAGCGTATGAAAAAGTTTTCTATTTGAAAATTTTTTCTTTTTTTTTTCATTTTTCTAATTCAATAAGAACTGAAATCGTTCAACTTTTTCTTTCTTGCTTTTTTTAAATTTATTTTTATAAATAGTGTCTTTTTTATAAAGTTATTAATGTTATGAATGAAATCAATAATGAACAAAATTTTCTCACATAAATTGTAAATTTATATTCAATTAACATTAAATTTAAAAAGCTCTCTTATTTTTCTATTCTTTCTTTTGCAAAGTTATCAAATTGCAATAAATGCAATTTTACTTTTTTTTAAAAAAAATGGAATTTTCACGTATATATTTCCACTATAAATGAAATTTTATAGGCTTCGAAAAAAAAGGAAAGAAAGAAAAATATTTGCAAAATATGAGTAATACCTGAAAATGGTAAAATTAAAAAGTAAAAAGAAAATTTTTTAAGAAAAATTCTTAATGATATGACATATGCGCTGATTTATAAATTACTTTTAGTACCGCCAAAAATTATTGGATCAACATTTCGTACGATTCAATCAATTTTGAATCAAACAGTAAATATTGAATGTAAAAGAACTGGCATACCAACACCAACAAATATTTGGTTTTTTAATGGACGAAAAATTTTTCCATCTGAAAAAATTCAGGTAAATTAATTTAAAAATAAAAAATAAAAAATTTGTTAAAAGAAATTCCAACTGAAAAGATTAAAATTAGCGGTGATATGATATAATGTATAAAATGTCGCGCTTATAATATTTTTATACTGAAAAACAAATAATTGACTTTATTTTTTTTTTCACGCAACTATTTTATTTGATAATAAATTTGAGTCGATTAAAAAGCATTACAACTTGAAATTTGGCATAATTTTTTTAATATTTATTTATTTGATAGTAAACTTATGTGTTTAAATTTGGGCAAAAATTAAAAGTTTACTCAACTGATCTTTATTTTAATTTTCGTATTTTATATTTGATTTCAAATTGTAATACTTTTTAATCTATTTACTATTTTTTTAGCATTTCTAGCAATCAGTTTAAATTTAGATTTTAAATAATGGTACCTTATTGGTATTAAAAGAAGTGCAAATAAATCAGGAAGGACGATATTCATGCATGACAACAAATAAAGTTGGTAAAGCTGAAGCTGATACATTCTTACAAGTTATAGGTTAAAATTATCAATTATTGAAGTAATTTTTTAAAAAAAGAAATTAAACGCAACTATTTTTACTTTCAAAAATTTTTTTAAAATTGATTAATTAATTTAAAAAGTAACAGAACAAAAAAAATTAGATTAAATTTTATTAAATTTAGGCTATTTTTGTATGATAGATTATTCACTACGATAATTTGATAAAAATTTCTAGCGCCACCAAGAATTTTAACAATTATTGATGAGCTAAAAGTAATCGAAGGACAAGGGCAAACAATTCGATGTGAAGTAAGCGGAACACCAATGCCAAAAGTAGAATGGCTTAAAAATGGACAACCATTTAATGCTAGTATAGCTCAATCGTCTAGTAATTTGCATTACATTCATTTCAGGTTTCCTTTTTTCTTTTTTTTTTTCAAAATTTGATAATTTAAAGATACGAATGAAATAATAGCGCCAAAAAAGCCCATTAATTGAAATACTAATTAATCAAATAATTAAATTGTCATAAATAAAATTTTTTTGTTTATTACATTTTATGGATGAAAGAAAATGTTCATTTTAAAAACGGTAACAAAAAAATAAAAATTTTGATAAATTAATGTTTATTTTTTGTTTTTCTTTAAAAAAATTTAAAATGAAAAAAGAAAACAATTAAAAATGAAGAAGAGAATAATTAAAAGTTGTATTAAATTAATCACACCAATGATTAATATTTAAATTTATAAAGAAAATAAACAAACAAACAAGTAAGTAACTAACTTTTTNTTTTTCTTTAAAAAAATTTAAAATGAAAAAAGAAAACAATTAAAAATGAAGAAGAGAATAATTAAAAGTTGTATTAAATTAATCACACCAATGATTAATATTTAAATTTATAAAGAAAATAAACAAACAAACAAGTAAGTAACTAACTTTTTTATTGATGAATTAATTAAGAAATATTTGAATAATAAAAGGAATTAATTAAAGAATATTTGAATGACAAAAAATTAAAGAAAATAAAAGTTTGTTAAAACACTTTGATTAGTTTAAAATTAACAATGAACAATTAACATTTCTTATTGAAGAATTAATCAAAGAGTATTTGAGTAAAGTTTGCTAATTCATTTGATTAACTAATTTCAAATTAACAGTAATAAATTGAAGTTAAAATAAAAAAAGTATTGAAAAAAAAATTTTAGTGAAGCGCAAATGAGTGATGCAGGACGATATACATGCATAGCAAGGAATCGAGCTGGTGAACATCGTATGACAACGGAGCTTTATGTCCTTGGTAAGTAATAATGAAATAATTTAAAAAATTACTGCAATTAAAAAAAAGAATTAATGTAAATTGATGTGATATATGAGAAATAAATTTATCATTAAATTTTATTATAAAGATATATGTATAACATTTATTGAAATGATTGATAAAAGTATTATTGTTTAATTAAAGAATTTTAATATTTTAATTCAAAAATTTATGAAAAAAGAAAGGAGAAGAATATAATTTGATGAAAATGTTCAATTTCCTATTCTTTTCTTTCATGTCATGACACTTTTTTAAAAAAATTATAGACTTTATAATTTGCAAAATTCGTATAAATTATTACATTAAATAATTCTGTGATTAGAATATCAATTTATGTTATTATTTTAGATAATTTTATTGTAAGATTTTATAGTCAATTTTTTTCCTAGTGCCACCAATGATTTTGGAAGGTGAACGTGTTGTACAGGTAAAAGAAGGTGCTACACTAATATTAGAATGTATTGCAACTGGAAATCCTAAACCGATAATTGTGTGGAAACGTGATGGACAACTTTTGAATACACGTAACTCACGTTTTGTAATTGCGTCATCAAAAGCTTCAGATGCTGGCAGGTAATTCGTTATTAAGCAATATAATTATTTCAGTGCATGAATTTGTAAAGTGATCAAGTTTTTATTTTCACTTTCACAATTGTTAATTAATGTTTTGCAAATAAGTATTGATAGTTTTATTTGAGATATTTCACAGGTAACTTCAATTATTATGAACTGAATGTGAAATTATGTAGCATAAAATGTTTTAATAATTCATTAAAATCATGAAAATAATGAATTTTTTATTTTATATTCAAAAAATAAAAAATAAAAATATTATCATTGAAGAAAGTTTTTGGTGAAAAATTTGAATTCAAATGAGAATTTTTTTTTTAGGTATACGTGTGAAGCACGTAATGAAGCTGGTAAAGTATCAGCTGATTTTGCTGTTGATATTTTCATTAAGCCACATTTTCGTGATTTGAAAACAGAAATACGAGTACGTAATGGTGAACAAGCACGTCTCGAATGTAAAGCTGACGGAAATCCAAAACCGAATATCACGTATGATTTTTTCATTTTTTATGCAATTAATAAAGTAACTACAATACATCAATATTTTAATTTAATTATTTCAAAATGAAATTTATTATAGTATATATCAATTTAAGATGAAAAACATTTCATTAATTTTAGATGGATGCGTGGTGGTCGTCCAATTGAAGATATGAAAAATATTATATTAAGTCCACGTGGTGAAACAATGATGATTCTTAAATCACGCAGGTTTAAATTTTTTTCATAATGCAAATTTTGAATTATGAAATAAAATTAAATCAGAAAGAAGAAAAAAAATGAGGAAAAAGTAGACAGAGAAGAGAGAGAAAGAGCAAGAAAGAAAAGGAGAAAATGAAAAGAGAAAGAAAATCCTACTATTTTCAAATAATATATTAAATATTTAAGCTTTTTAAAAAAAGATTATAAATTTGCTTTTTCTTTATAGGTCAGATTCTGGTAGTTATTCATGCGTTGCAAAAAATTTTGCCGGAGAAGCAGAAGCTAGTTTTATAATAACAGTTCTGATAGCGCCATATATCGAGGAGCAAATTGATCAAAATTTACGTGTTGTTCAGGGTACACAGGTCATTATGCATTGTCCAGTGCAGGGTAATCCAAAACCAAAGGTTAATTTTTTTATAAATAAAATTTACAATGTTAGGTATTGTTAGGAACATATTTCGATCTATAATTTCAGTTATTTTATGAATATGATTTCAATCTACAATGTTAGTCATATTTATGTTTTTTTATGAATACAATTTCAACTTACAATGTTAGCTATATTTATGAATATAATTTTAATTTTCTCAGTTTTGTTTTTATGTTTTTTTTTATTTTTAGATTAAATGGTTATACAATGGAAAACCAATTACAATCAATCGTGGAAAAATTCTTAGAGAGATTGATTTGATAATTCAACAATCGGAGGTATAAAAATATAAATTGAATATTTCAAATTTATAACTGTAAAACGAAATGGAGGAAGTAAAATATATCAAAAAGTTTTAATGAAATTATTAGCCAGTTTATAGTTTATTAATCATTAAATTAAATTAAATAAATGACAAAAACAAAAGGAATTTTACAAATATTTCAAATTTTAGAGTTTATTGAAATCCAGTCTGATCATAAGTATATTTTTTAGCAATATGAAAAAGGACGTTATACATGTTTAGCAGAAAATGAAGCTGGAATATTACATACAAATTATGAACTGGAAATTATTGGTAATTTTTTAATTTAAAAATTTTTTCCATGATTAATTATCTGATATTTAAATTAATTAATTAGTAAGTTAAATTAATCATATGATTCTATGATTTTGTTATTTCTCTCATTTCTCATTGCATTAAGCTTAGTGCAATTTTCTTTTTCTTTTCATAATTAAATCAAAAAATAAATAAAAAGAAATGTTAATATTTTCTTTTTAATTACTAAAATTTAAATTAAAAATTTATGACAAATTATTTATAAAAAAGACAGTATTAAAATTTTAATATTTCTTTATTAGGTCCCCCCAAATTTCATCATCGAGGTGAAACTGTTTATGAGGTAATAATTGGTAAAACGATAACGATGGATTGTAATGTTGAAGCTGAACCAAAACCGGAAATTCATTGGTTCCGCGGTGATTTACCTTTATATCTTCGTAAAAATATTCATATCTCACCGGATGGACAGGTTAATTGCTTTGTTAATTCAATCTAAAAAAAGTATTACTCATTTCCATGACATAACGCGCAATTGGAGTGTTATATCTGATATCTACTTAATTCTAATTATGTGGTACCATTTTTAATCCTAGTTAAGAGAAAGTTAATTGTTCAGAATTTAGGATTAAAAATGATCAATGAAGAGTTACAGTATCTTTTGTTTGCTAGAAGTTAAAGTATTAGTTTTTCTTTACTTTATCAACATCTATCGATTTTAGAAAAAACAAAACTTTTCAATTAATCTAAAATATTAAAATAGCAGAAATAAAAAATATCTTTCTTTTTTATTTCTAATCCATTTTCCAATACAATTAAATCATTACAACTGATATTATCAGGTAAAATATAATCAGAGAAGAAAGAAACGATGGCAATATTTAACGGTTAAGTAGGATATTAGTATTAATTATAAATGAGAAAAGTAATAAATTAGAAAAATGATTTATAAAATTAACTAAAATTTACTATTATCAAAACTCTTCATATTTATTAGATTTATAAAATAAAATAATTTTTATGAATATAATTTCATAAAATAAAATAATGACTGGAGAATAATTTCACCCATTTTGTAACCATTTTGGAATTTATCGTAATAAAAACAAAAAACAAAATAAAATAAAATTTTGTGATTCATTCATTTATAAAAAAAAAGGAAGAAAAAATTTAAATGATAAAAATTAGAAAATCATTGAAATGACAAAAAAATTATAAAATTATTAAAATAACATTTCGTAAATAAAAAAAGGCAAAAATAATTTACATAATAAAAATTATGAAATTATTGAATTTATAATTTTTTGATCCATAATTGAAATAGTTTTTTCTTTTTGAATTTATAATAAGATTACTGAAATGTAATTTTTAGAAAAATTTTTTTTAAACCAAAAATTATTATCTAGAAAATAACAATACGTGGTGTAGAAATGAGCGATGGTGGCAAATATACATGCAAGACAAAAAATGAAGCAGGTTCAGCAGATATTGACCTGATATTAAAAGTGTTAGTACCACCAAGTATCGACACATCAAATATCATTGGCAATCCATTAGCAATTGTGGGAAAGTTTGTTTTTTTTTAAATGATTTTTTAAAAGATCAACCATTTTTTTTCAATTATCTCAAATATTTTAATAGACAAAATAGATGTGTGAAATTATAACTTAAAATTTTAAATTATACTTTATATTCTTACATTATTTTTATAAATAGTAACAGTTGTTCTCCAATTTTTTCATTTTTAGTTTTATTTTTCAATAATTCGTTAAAAAAGAGACGTTTACGCTTTATAAACGTAATAAATATGCTAATATTATAATAGTTTTTTTAATCAGAGTAGTAATAAATTATAATAATTTCATTAATAAGTGTTATATAAATTTATTCATTCATTCACGTTTTCCACATCTTTTTTTTTTTTTTTTTGAAGTATTTAGTATTAACAACACTTAGTGCAAATTTTATTTTTAAGAAATTTATTTGTTTTTCATTTTTGCTATATTTATTTCCTTAATGATATACCATTAATTTATTTTATCAATTTTATATTAAACATTTTTTAATTGTTTTTTCTTCGTTTTTATTATTTCAAGTTTTAACTTCAAAGATGAAAAACATTGCAACTAATTTTTTTTTTAAATCAGTACAACAATTAATTAATTTAAAAAACGAAAAATTTCATCAAAGCTAGGAAATGAGATAAATTATTGGAAATATAAACTAGCAAATAATTTTATTTATTTTCAAAATGCTGCATATTTTTTAATGAAATATTTTGTAGATCAATTTACTTAGAATGCCCAGTTTCTGGAATTCCACATCCAACAATTACATGGTACAAAAATAATATTCCAATACCAACTGATAATGATCGTTTTGCTATTGAACAGGTTTAATTGTATGAAATTATTAAATATCCATATGCATCGTCAATTTTCTAATTATAATTTTTTTCAAAAAATTATCAATATTTGTTAACAAAAATTTTGCTAAATAATTCAAAAAAAAATTTTTTTTTCTTTAATTAAGATATTTGCAAGTAAGTAGAATTTGTCTTTACAAAAGAAAAAAAGTAGTAAATGAAATTTTATAGAATAATCAAACATTTGGCATTAAAGAAGTAAAAGTAAGCGATCAAGGACAATTTATTTGTGTTGTTAAAAATAAAGGTGGCCAAATGGAACAAAATTTTAATTTGGAAGTGTTAGGTTAGTTCATTTTCTTCTTTGTTCTTTTTTATTAGACTAATCTGCTGAATCATATATAAATGCCTAATGTCGCAATGTAGGACTATTAATGAGCAAATATTAATTAATTAACAGATGAAAATTAACTAATCTGCAGAAAAAAAAAAAAAGGATTTAATTCTATGCAATGAAAAGCAAAAAAAGAGATATAAAAGTATAAAAAGCTTAATAATAATTAATAATTAACATATTCATGCTAATTATTACTATTAAATTTCTTGTCAAATTTACAGTACCACCGGAACTTGAAACAGTACATTCACAGAAACATATAAAACGTGAAAAAGATAGCATTACATTAGTTTGTCCAGTAAAATATGATAAATATTCAACAACAGCAACTGAAATATTATGGTATAAAGATGGTCGCCCAATTGATCGATTTACAGTATCAAATATTAAAGTTAGTTAAAGTTTTTTCTTTTAATATTTATTGATTTCAATTTAGTTTAATTTAATTTAATTTGTTTCCTAAATATTATCTATATTATTAAATCAAATATTATTAAATATATTATTAAACCTTTAAATTAAATATATTATTAAAGTAGATTAAAAGTTTTTTTTTATTTGAAATCTGGTTTTATTATAATTAATTTTTAAGTTATGTATAAAAATTTGTTATTTTTATTTAGTTTATTTGTTGAGAAAGAGTAAGACTTAAAATAAATTACTTGCTATAGAACAGGATAATTTATATAATTTGAAATTATTTAAATTTATTTCATAAATCTTCTTTGAGCTATTTTCATTTGATATATTATTAAGATATGTGAATTGTATTGAATTATAAAATTATAGAATTTGTTTTTTTTTATTCAAAATGGAATGTACTGATTATTCTATTAATATTACCTTTGTTTATTATATATATTGTTGGTTAAATTTTTATTTTTTCTATTTAAAGAATTTCTTTGTAATTTAAGATTTACTTTTTTGAAATTAAAATATTTATTGTTTTTTGTTTTTCTTTTTTCACTTTTTGCAATTTTTGTAATTGTTAGATCACATCAGACGGTCAACGTTTATATATCGCCCATACGTCACTTTCTGATGCTGGCAATTATTCATGCGTTGCGCTAAATCGCGCAGGCGAATCATCACTTAATTTCTACGTGGAAATACTCTGTACGTATCATTTCTTTTTTTTAATCCATTATTGGAAAATGAAAGTCAAACACTTAAAAAGCATAAATTTAAATTATGCTAATTAAAAAAAGAAATATTACAGGATAATTAGCTGATCACAATAATATATTTTTTATTCTATTAATTTATAAAGAAAAATGAAAAATGAAAACAATCAATAGATTAACACCAATTTTGCAATCTTATAACATTCTGGAAAATTTACAAATAAGAATTTATTTAACCTGATGAGTAAAGTAAATTTTCTAGCATAGTAAGATTATTTCATTTCATGAGAAACAGATATATTATAGTACTAGTATTATAATAATTTAATAATTAATATAAACTAAATTTTATATGATAATTTGACAACTTTGCTTCATTTAGACAAACAAGAAAAGATGACCAAAAAAAAAAACTTTTACTATAATAGTTATATATTAAATTTTTAATTTAATTACAAATATATAATTTTAGAATTTTTTTTATTGTAGCAGCACCTCATTTGGATTATGGTCACAGTAAACAACAATTGCATGTTATTATTGGACAACCAATAACTCTTTGGTGCATGGTTTCCGGATATCCATTACCAACAATTCAGTGGATCAAAGATGGTTATCTAATATCTTTTAATAATAAAAGTGAAATGAGATTAATCGATAATGGACAAGGTTTGCTAATTTAATTATTTCAAAAATGAATTTTGTAAATTTCATGTTACAAAATATGTTATAAATTCTAAAAATATGTTATAATTTCTTAATCTTATAAAAATTCTAAAAAAATTTTTTAACTTGGACAAATTATAAATAAAAAATTACTTAAGATATAAGTTTTTTATAAATAACTTTTCAAAACTATTATTGAATTGATGAATTTTTAATGATGTATTTTTCAATTAATTTATAGGATTGGAAATTTTAAATGCTGAGCGTGAACATGCGGGTATTTGGTTATGTGAAGCATCAAATGCTGCTGGTAAAATAGACCATGAATTAACTTTGGATGTTTGGAGTAAAGTTTTTATCTTTTCTTCTTATCATTTAACTTTATCTTTCAAAAAATTATCATCTATATATCAATGATATGATAAGATTGATTAGATATATTGCTATTATCAATCAATTTAAATGTTTTTTTTCAAGTTCAAATAATTTAAATTAAATTTTTTAGCATTTCCAATTGTATTCATACATCCGGAAGATAATATTCAATCAATCGATAGTGCTGTCACAATACATTGTCAAGCAACCGGTAATCCAAAACCATCATTATCGTGGAGCAAAGATGACCAACCATTAATCACTTCGGCAAATGGTTAAAATATTTTTACTTTTAATATTGTTCACTCCTAAAAAAAAACAAATTAGTAATTGTGTAACTAGATTAACAAAATTTACACTTTGAGAATTTTTTCCAAAATTTCCAGCGTATAATAGATTATATTTTGAAGTGAAAAAATATAGAATAATTAATAATAATGGTGATAATAATGGTAATAATAATGACAATAATAAGGATGATGATGGTTAATAATAATAATAATTAGTAATAACAATGATAATAAATAATTGTTCAAAATATGAAGTAATGAACAATAAAATATACGTGAGATTGAAACATAGACATATGTTTTAATCAATTTTTGGAATAAAAAAAGTTAATTAGTATGAAAATTAACAATAATAATAACCTGATAACAGTGATGATAATAATATTAAATAAATATGTAATTGTGTAGATTACATAATAATCTAAACATGTACTTAATTTAAACTTAATTTCAGTTCAACATTACTTCTATTTTAGGAGTACGAATTTCATTGAAAGGAACAAGGTTGGACATTCCTCGTTTAAAACAATCACATATCGGCCAGTATACATGTACAGCAGTAAATGATGTTGGTGCATCCTCTGCTATTGCACACATCGATGTTTTAGGTATATTTTAGGTATTAGTACATAGTTCAGGTATGTGAAAAAAATCATTTTAAATTTATTGATTAATTAAAATTCTCAATAAATTATAACAATTATTTATAGTACCGCCGATAATTAATCGTGATAACATTGAGATGAATTTACGATTACCAATTACTCAAACACTAACATTAATTTGTGATACAACCGGTAAACCATTACCTGAAATAAGTTGGTTAGTTTTTCTTACCCTCATATTTTTAATTTTTCTTTTTTTTACTATCATTATTACTACTGCAATTATCATTTTAATATATGTTTCATTTTTTTTTTTTTTTTGAAATACTAAATTAAAATAGAGTATGTAAATGATACTATAATAGGTATGTAAATGATATTTACAGGTATAAATGACACTATTATAATATGTAAACGGTATTTATAGGTATTCAAATATTTACAGATTAAATGATCTATAATAGGTATTTAAATGATATCTGCAGGTATAAATGATTTATTATAAGTATGTTAATGATACTATGATAGTATATAAATGATATTTGTGGGTATAAATGATACTATGATAATATGTAAATGATATTTATAGGTACGTCAATGATACTATAATATACGAAACAATGTCAAATGTAATTATCGGTGAAAATGGTCGTTATCTTCAGGTTTTTTTTTTAAGTTATTAATTAGAAGTGAGAAAATTTTTCTGTGAAATTCATTTTTTCTTAATATATTTTATCATTTTGTTACGCTATAAGTATCACAAAAAAAAAAGAAAAAAACATCGTAAGTCATAGAAAATTATTTTTGTTTTTTTTTTTTAACAAGGAATAAAAAATTTCTTTCAGAAAAAAAAATTTTTTTCTAATCTTTTTTCTCTTGAAAACTGAGAGAGAGAGAGAGTGGGGAAGAAAATTTTTTCTACTTTTGACTTATTTTATTAACATTTAAAAGGTGAACGATGTTACATTAAACGATTATGGAACATACAAATGTATTGCATCAAATATCGCTGGTAAAGATGAACTTCTATACACAGTTACTATTGTTCGTAAGTTTTTTTAATGTAACATTTAAAATTTTAAATTTTAAATTCAACTAGTTATCTGTTTTTTTTTTTAAATTTAAAAGTATGATTGTAATTCTCTTCCATTATTCAAATTTTTTTCTTTTACATGTATATTTTTTCTTTTTTTTAATTCAAATTTTTTCATTTATATATTTGATATAATATTTGTGTTTAGAAGCTCCAAAAATATTGAACGGTGGTAATTATCAAGTTATTGAGGGCCAAGAAGCTCAAATTTTATGCAATGTTAGTGGTGAACCACCAGCGAAAGTTACATGGCAACGAAATGGAATTCGAATTGAAACTGAAATGAGATATGTTATTGAAGACAAGGTTAATTGCAAGTTTTTTTATTTTTTTTTTTTTCATTAGAACATTTAAATTTTTGATAAAAAATTAGCCAAAGTGTATATTTATGTTTTTTTTAAATATCTTTTCGAATTTCCAAATTTATTATTTAGAATTTTTAAAAAATTCTAAAAAGAAAAGTGTATGATTGATCAATTTTTATTTATTTTGTTTAGATATTAAGGATAATAGATAGTCGAAGTTCAGATTCCGGTTTGTACGTTTGTATAGCAACAAATGAAGCTGGAACTGCTCAACAAGCATTTACACTTGAAGTATTCGGTAAACAAACATGTGTTGTAAATATTCAACGTTTTTTTTCAAATTTCAAATAGCCTATTGTTATTTTTTTCAATTTTTTATGACTAATTTTAGTTTAAAATTTAATTAATTTTGTTTTAAAAAAAACTTTTTATAGTTATTCCACGTATCATTACAATATCACCAAACGAATCGTTCATTCCTGCTGGTAGTCCATTTAGCCTGAAATGTGGTGTACGTGGTTTTCCAGCACCAGATATTACATGGTCATTAAATGGACAAATACTGGACAAAGATAAAAAAGGTTATTCCATTGGTAAGTGTAATTAAATAATAATCATTAATAATTTTAACCTTCTAATAATTAATTCCTTTTTTTAAATTTACTATTACTAGTCATTAAATGGATTAATTTTCAATTTGAAATTATTTATAACATTAGCTTAACTAAAATTTAATAGACTACTTTCAACTATAGACTACAAGTATTACTATGAGTATTACTATTGCTACTTTTAACTATAAGCTACAAGTATTACTACTTTCAATTATAACCTATAAATATTACTACTTTTAACTATAAGCTATAAGTATTATTACTTTCAACTATAAGTATTACTACTTTCAAGTATAAGCTATAAGTATTATTACTTTCAACTATGAGCTATATTACTATAACTATTACTACTTTCAACCATAAGCTATAATTATTGTTATAGCTACTACTATTAGTACTTTCAACTATAAGCTATAAGTATTATTACTTGTAACCTTATAACTGTATCGTAGATCGAATGCGGTAATGAACATACGTATTTAGCACTTTCGTGACATTCCCTTCTTCTTTTGCGTGATTAATAATTCGCAATATATCTATCAGTGGAAACAGAATCAAACAATAATCTCAATGTGTGTTCAGCGGAGGATGGTACTTTGTTTGTTGAGAAAGCACCGAAACAAGCACGGCTAACTTTTAAATGTACAGCAAAAAATAATGCTGGCTCAGACAGTAAAGAATATATCATCAAAGTGATAAGTTAGTTTTTTTTCAAAAAAAATAAAAAATATTATTTATAATAAACAATATTTATTAACTTAGTAATAGTTTATAATTATTTTTAAATATTGTTGAAACAAATTTTCAATATTTTCTTCTTTTTGTTTTATTTAAACTAATTAATTGAATTTATTAGCTTATACATAAAAGAAAATGCTATAATCTTTTACAATTTAGGTCCACCAATTGTGATAAGAGAAGGTATTAAAACAATCAATGCTACAGAAGGTGATCCAGCATTGTTAATTTGTGAAATTGAAGGAGAAATTCCAAAAATTTATTGGTATAAGGTATATATTGAATTATTACTAGTTATACTCATACTCATATTTAAAATAATTAAAATGAACATTAAAATTGTATTAATTAAAATGAATATTAAAGTTTTTTGATAAACCTGTTTTAATTTCCATTAAATATTTTGTGAAAAATTTTCCAAAAAAAACCTAATACTTAAAACAAATGCATTATTAAGAAGTAAAACGAAAAAAAAAAAGAAGAGACAATATTGATATCATAATGACAGAATGTTAAGTTTGATAACTTAATTAACATTAATTAAAATTAATAATTAACTTGTACTTAAATTAATGTGATATTCCTATAAAATGATGCTATGATTTATCATAAATTTTAGTAATGATTAATTGAAATATTTACTCACTTATTTATTTACTATCATTTGACTTATAATAATAAAACAAAACAAGCAATCTTTCCCCCTTTTTTTCTCTTCTTTTCTGATAAGATATCGAAATTTTTGGGATGATAAGCTATTGATATTAAAGTTACCTACTTACTTATTTGCTATCATTTAATTATAACAATAAAACGAAACAATCTTTCTCCGTTTTCTGATAAGATATCAAAATTTTCAGGATGATAAACCATTGATATTAAAATCAAATATTGAGTTAAGTCCAGATCAAACACAACTCAAAATACACCATTCTAAGCTAAATGACGAAGGTATGTACAGTTGTGTTGCTGTTAATCCAGCTGGTAATGCTACACAAAAACTACAACTTTATATTGGTGGTTAGTTTTTATTAATTTTTTTCAAATTTTAAATATAATAAATTTTGTTATTATTCATTTTTATAATCACTAAAAAAAAGAGTATTAATATTTTGCAAATATTTTGATTCGTCTAGAAAGTGATAATTAATTTTGATTAATGAAGTGGAATTAATTTTACTACTCATAAATAAAATCAAAACAAAAAATGAAATAAAAAGCCAAAAATTCTTGATAAATGTTTAATTTTCTTTCTTTGCAAAAAAGCATAAAATAAAATGATGTAATTTTAGTTCCACCACGAATAACTGAAAAACCACGAAGAATTATTGTAAAAAGTGGTCAACAAGCTGAATTATGGTGTGAAGCAGTTGGTATACCCAAACCACATATTACATGGTTAAAAGATGATAAAGCATTATCACAAAGTTTGTTATTATCATTATCAATGTGTTATTATCTTTATTTATTACTACTATTGTTATTAATTAACATTATTTTTATCACTTTCCTTATTATTGCTATTATCATTAATATCTTCACTTTATTATTGATTATTGTTATTATTGGTTATTATTAACGACCATTATCATTATTATTAGTTATTATCAATTATTGCTATCATTATCAATTTTATCCTCATTATCAATATTCAATATGAAAATATCTGATTGAAATTAATATTGTAGTAGCATTAGATGATTACACGGATGTGCTAAAATCAACCGCTTTCTTTCCGAATGTATCAAGTCAAAATGGTGGTGTTTATACATGTAAAGCAGAGAATTGGGCTGGTACCAGTTATAAAGATGTTGATTTAATCGTTTTAGGTTTGTAATATTTTGTTTTTGTTTTTAAATTTACTCTTTTTGAATTTTTACTAATTATTATAAATAATACTCGGGTTTTTCATTTATCTAGCATTTCAGTGCCACCGGAAATTCATCCAGAACGATTAAATGTAACTGGAAATATTGATGAAACGATAATTTTAACATGTAATACAACAGGTGTACCAGAACCTGTTATATCTTGGATGAAAATGCCAAATATTGATATTGTTGGAAATGAAAAAAGTAAAATTTTTAATCATATTTGAAAAAATATTCTAAATCTCCCTGTAATAGTAAAAGTTAAGTTTTTTTAACATATTTAATGTGTATAGTGAAAAAAATTCAATCAATCAACATTCATTTTTTTTATCCACAGAAATTAAAATATCATTTGTTTAATAAATTTTTAACATATTTACAACAAATTTTTTTATATTTATAGTTTAAAATATGAAATCCAAAAAATAGTTTTTTTTTTTTTAATTTCAGGATATCAAATATATGGAACAGCTCTACATATTAGAAATGTAGCACCGGAAGATGATGGCTTTTATCACTGCATTGCAAAAAGTAATGCTGGTCAAGCAATTGGATCAAGACGACTTATTGTTAATGGTTTCTTTAAAATTAAAAATTTTTTCCTTCAAAATTTAATTTAAATAATCTATTTTATTTGCAAATTATTAATTTCATTTCTCTAATAGATTCTTGATTATATTTTGCTAGTTTTGCTGAAAGAATACTCAAATAATGAAGCATAATTTTATAAATATGAAATAAATTTTGTAAAATGTAAAAAAAAGCTATCTAATAAAAACTTTTTTAATTGACAGAAATTCAAAAATTTTTCATTTCAATTTTTCAGAATTAAGGAAAGATTTCAAAGTAATTTGGGTAGAATGCGATGAATTTGGGCAACCAATTAAAACAACATATGTGCCTGCACGTGGTGATGTTCCCGATAATAATAATAATTTATTACCATGGAAGCAAGATCTACAGGTATATTATTTGATTTTTATACATAAATTATTATGAATTATATAAATTATTATTAGACTTTTTAATTTGTATAGATTATTACTAGAATTAAAATTTAAACAGTTATGAATTTAAGCAATAAACATTGTGTAAATTTTATATTTAATTTTTAATTTTGCGTTATATCAATATTTTAGACCAAAATTATTTTTTCTTCTTTTCAAGCTTTCTATTATTTTAAGGATCTTCCACAAAATGGTACTAATAGAATATTGATACGTTGCTTACCTGAATCTCGTGAATTACGTCGTGCTCTATTAGCTGTACCACGTTTCATACGATCACCACATACACAAAAAGTTTCACCAGGAGCTGTTGCACATCTTCATTGCAGGTTATTTCTATTTAAACAGTTTTAAACAAAATGGTTAAAATCAAAGATTAAAGGTTAAAAATAAAAAAAAAGTTTATTAATTGAATCAGTTAATATTAGCTTCTATCATTTTATAATATCTTTAATATCATAAATGTGCTTTGATAATATCTTCAATAAAGTTTAATATCTGATAATATTTTTAAAATCAAAAAAAAAAATACTTCGATAATTAAACAATCTTTAAAAAAAAGAAAAATTATGAAAGAATTATGATTGTGAAATATTTTTTAGTGCTATTGGTCAACCTAAGCCACATATTATATGGATTCGTAATGGAACCTACCTGGCAGGTATGTTACAACCAACAGATGGTTATTCAATATTACGAGTAAAAATTCAAAGTAATAATGATTTGGGCGATTATATCTGTTTGGCAAAAAATACCGTTGGTTCTGTTACCAGTATTGCTACCTTATTTACAGATCAAATTACAGAAAAGGTAAGCAAAATTCATTGGTATCATTGGTTAATAAATTAATTATTCATGAAAATTTACTTCTCCAATAATTGATTCAAATTTTTTTTTGTTTTCATTAAATAATTTGAATTAATTTATAGTGTAATTTTTAGCATAAATATACTTAAATATTTTTATTAATTAGTGCTAAGAATTATTTGTGTACCCGAAATGACGCATTTCTTTTTATTTCAAATGTTTCATTAATTTGTCATCTTTGAAACAATTATTTTTAAATTTAGAATAAAGTTTAAGGTTCAAAAACGTTCAATTGCAATATTAAATTGTATATTCGACAATACTGTTTCAAAAAAAAATATAGTTTGGAAATTTTTCAACACACTATTAAGCAATTCCGCCGAAACAGTAAACTTTTTGCATAATGGTTCACTTGTTGTTTATGATGTCACCGAAACTAATTTGGTAATTCATTTGAAATTTCATCTTTATTGTTTGGTTTAAAAATTTCACTAATAAAAAACTTGAATGAGTTTAAGCAAAAGCAAAGATTTGTAAGAGATTTTATTTCTTTTCATATATAATTTTTAATGAAAGTTGTTAAATTTGCTGATCAAAACCCTGTTAAATTTTTAATCTAAGTAAAATAAGTTATTAGATGACAGTCTTCTACACCAATCTTTTCAAATAACCATATGGACAAGATAGTTTTGTATTACAGCCTTACAATTTTGCTATCTAATTTTCAAGTTTTAAGAGGAATTTTATGAATTACAAATTTTAAATAGATAAATTAATAAATATTCCTTTTAGACAGATTTGCTTGGTTATCAATGTTATGTGACAAATCAAAAACAAACAACTGAAATAAATTTTCTGGAAGTGCATGATGATGCACCACGTGTGCAGGTGTCACCAAAACAAGTCTTTGTCAACTTTAATGAATCATTGATGCTAAGTTGTCAACTGATGTCCAGTCCGTTAACAGCAATTGTTCAATGGACAAAAAATGATCTGAAATTGAAGGATAGCAGCAGAACACGAATGCTTGTGTCTTTTTTTTTTTTTTTTTTTGAATATTCCTTAGAAATATTTAAATTAAATCAATACTAGTATATCAAAAAGATAATTTCTTTTATGAAGAAAAAAGTTGCATTTTAATATGTCACTGAAATTTACGAACCTTTAATTATGACTGAAAGTGACTCAATGCGAGGTGGAATTTCAATGAAGCTTACGAAAGTATGTTTAAATTTTTATGTCAACCTGACGTGTAGAAAAATAATATAATGTAAAAATTTTTAGGCCAATAATTCTCTTTATATTACAAAATTATTACTTTCTGATCGTGCAATATTCAAATGTATTGCATCAAATCGATATGGAAAGTCATACGACGATGTTCAAGTGATTGTAAAAAGTTAGTTATTATTAACTAATACCTATAAATACATATATATTTTTTTGGACGGGAAAATGGAATACTAATTAATTAATTTTTATTTATCCATGCTATTTCAGTGACATATTATTGTACAGAAAAACGCAAAGATCATTTTTTTTTTATGTTATGAAGTATTTTATTTTGAAAGTATAACATATTTACTACAATATTCATTTTAAATTAATTTACTAAAAGCTAAAATCCTTCAAATTATATCATTATATTCATCGATTATTTTCTTAAATTATAGCATTTGAAATTTAAAAATGTTTTCTTTAGCAGGTTTAACTGGTGTGATTAACAAAGTTAATGGAATTGTGAATGGTCGAAGAATTAAACGTGAAACGGTACTTATTAATGTAAAGCCTAAAATGGAAGGTAATATAATTTCAACGAATGCAAACAGTATATTCAGCGAACAAGGTCGAATGTGATTTAATTAGTAAAAAATTATAAAAGGAAAAAATCAATTTAAAATCAATTTATAAACTGATACAAGGTATAAATCTAATATAAACTGATATAATTGGCAAAAAAATTATGATTTAATTAATTGATATAATCTTAATTAATAAAATTACAAGTGTTTGCTAAATAAATATGAGAATTATGAAAATTAAATTTCTTCTATATAACATTTCTATGTTTAAATTAATTAAGTAAATAAATGTTATGCAATTATAACTCATTTAAAAATCAATATTTGGGGAAAAAAAGAAAGAAAAAAAAAGAATTCATTTTGAATAAAATAAATAAACAAATAGTTTAAAAAATATCCATCATCCTGTAATATATATCATAAAATATGTATGATATATAAAATGTGTATAATTAATATATATTATAAAAAAATAGAATGGAATTTAAAACAGAATAGTTTTGTATTAATTAGAAAAAATATTATAGTATTATGTAATTTTAATTTTAATTCTAATTTTTTTTAGGTACTCTAGCAAAAATAATACTTGGTTATATAGTAATAGCTTCACCACAACTAGCATTTAATCCAAATCAAGAAAACTCACTTGTAAATGTTGAATTTCATCGTGTAATTGATTATCGATTTGAAAGCGGTGAAACGATTCGTGTTTATCAGAAAGGATTTGGCATTAATGATGAATATGCACAATTTGAAATGATTTTCAATGGGCAATTGCCACATTTTCATAATGAGGTTATTAAATAAGTTTAAATAATGGAAATGGGAAAAGAAAGAGAAAATATATTTAAATTTTTAACTATTTTTTCTTATTTCAATTCATTTTTTTATAATTATTAGTAAATAAATTTTATAAGTATTATTAAATAAAGAGTAGATAAAAAAAATTCATTTTATAAATAAGTTTAAAAAATAGAAATGGGAAAAACGAGAGAAAATGTATTTGAATTCTTGATTTTTTTTTGTTTCAATTTATTTTATAAATATGAGTAAATAAGTTTAATAATAAAAGTGGAGATTTTTTAACGATCTTTTCTTTTTTCGTTTTATTTTTTAATAATTATTAGTAAACAAATCTACAAGTATTATTAAATAAAGGATAAATAAAAAGGCAATTCAGAAATGGAAAAGAAGTGAGAAAATATACTTCAATTTTTAAAAAACTTTGCTTATTTCAATTCATTCTATAAATGCTAAAGATTTATTTTAGAACAAATACAAATTAAAATTTATAAAATAAGTTAAAACAAGATTAAAATATTACAACAATTATTTTGCTCGGATTTATGGAGTTTTAATTACTATTTAGTAAGGTAGCAAAAGAAAACAAACGACTCACATTTAATAGTATGCTAAAATTTTGCGCTAATTCTAGTTTTAGCTTTATTTATTTCATTTTAAATTTAGAGTTACTCTTGGATAGATCAAGCTAAAGAGGAAATGATTGAACAAGAGCCAGGCATAATACGTGGTAATGGATTTGCAATTTTACATATTTCGAATTATGCAAATATACCATTCTAGTAAGTTAGAAATGATTAAATTAAAGCTATCTGAAAATAACAAATATCATTTTATTACACTTTTTCCCACTTCTCTATTCAGCTAAAGAATGAAGTTTTAGAATATTATAAAATTAACATAGAGTAGAAGAAAAAAGAATAGAAGAAGATACCAAAATGACAATAAAAAAATAGGAAAAGTTAGGAAAAAATGAACTTTGCTATTTAAAATTCTGTTTCTTTTACTTTAATTTTTAAATCTAATTTTTGTTTTATTATTATTTGCTAAGCTGGAATGAGAGCATTGTTTATGATGCATCAAAAGGAATGGATATTGGCCTTGCCAGGTCGGTGGTTTTTAAATTTATATTCTGGAAAGCAATAGATGGTGATGCTAAATTGAATGCTATTGTTAAGACTAAATCAATTTATGGCATTTGTCCAATTGGTTATCAAATTAAGGATGGCACTTGTGTTGGTTAGTTAGTTCTGTGAATTTCAAAGATTATTTTCATTTTTTCAATTTGGTAAAGAAATATGTATTTATTAAAGAATATGAGAGATGTATGTAGGCGAACAATATTTTATGTTAGAGTAATTTATGACATTTTTAATTATTTTTAATTTATAAATTTTTTACACTAATAAATATATATTTTTTCAATATCAATATTAAAAAAAATTTATATTATTTATACTAATAAACTGTAATATCAATTTAGATATTAATGAATGTGAATCTAGTCAAGAAATATGCCATAAGCAAGCATATTGTATCAATGCTATTGGTAACTACATATGTGAGCGCAATTGTCCGCCAGGTTTTAAAGTAGATTCGCAAGGTGATTGCAAGGATATTGATGAATGTGCACTTGGTATGCATAACTGTACAGGTGGTGTCTTATGTAAGAATATACCAGGTATGTGCTTTTTTTTGTTCAAAATCTAATTTATTTAATGTTCACAACGTAAGAATATGAAATAGCACAGGTAGCATAAGTAATTAGCTATTATCAAATATATAAATGAAAAAGTTACAGGTGCATTCTTATGTGAAACATCGCCATGTGCCGAAGGATATACTCGAGATTCTAGTGGTCATTGCAAAGGTAAATTAAATTGTCAATGAACAATCAAATTTTTGACTTTGCTATAAATATAGAAAAATGATAGAATTAAATAAAGCATACAACTCTGTTTTTTTTTAATTTAATTTAATGCACATAATTTATAATTTGTGTTAAATCGTATATTTAAATAAAGACATTTTCAAGATTTAAATTATAGTTTTTTCTTTGGGGATTTTTAAAGATTGTGATGATTAAGTCAAGAAATAGTAAATTGATGCATATTTTTATCAAAATATTAAACTGCTATTAGAGTATACAATTTCTTTAGTCATCAAAAACAATCTATTTTTATCTAGTTTAAGTGATATTTCTATTTTTAAAATGGCATTTCCATTTTTTTTAGTGATTTCTTCTATTTCTAATCTATTTTTAAGTGACATTTAGAATTAATTGAAATTTAAAATTAATCAAAATTTTGCTTCATATGAAAAAAAACTTTTAAAAAAATTTTTACTTACTTCGAAATAGTGGTATTTTATTTAAAGTCAACTAACTGTAACAATACTATATAGCAGTAATAAATATAAAAAGTAAATTTTCAGATGTAGACGAATGTGATAAATTACTATGTGGTAATTTGAAGTGTTTGAATCATTTAGGCTCATATAATTGTATTTGTCCAACAGGTTTTCCAATTGATATTAATGGTAATTGTGAAGGTATGCTAATTAAAATACTTTGCTTAATATGCTAACTAAATTATTTTGCTTAGTATTTGTCGTAGGTTCCATTTTTTCTTTTTAATTTTTATTCCCATTTGATTTATTGATTTCGTTGTTGTATTGTAGAAACGAAAGAGAATTTAGCAAATGTAAAATTAATTAGATTTGATGAAAATTGGAGCGCATGTGCACCAGGTTACTATCGTATTGGTGAAACATGTCAAGGTATTAACTTTAATTTTTTGGCTACATATATTAGCTTAAATTGATAATAATAAAAATTCAGATCTTAGTTTATTTGATTAAATATGCAAGAATTTTAGATTAGAAATAAATGACTATGTTTTTGATCATAAAAAATATACGATATTTTTGATATTATCATTACTTTTCAAATCGTTTACGACTGAAATTTCAATTGTTTTGCAAATAATAGTCAAATAAACCTTTTTTCTGTGTGAAAAAAATTTTTCCAAAAAAATTTTTGCTTGCTTTGAATAGCATTTTCATATTTTGGTAATTTTAAGATATTAATGAATGTATATTCAATTTACCGTGCGATTATGAATGTGAAAATATTGAAGGCAGTTATAAATGTTTATGTCCAGGAGGTTATACAATTGAGCAAAATAATTGTACCGGTAAATTTATATTTAAAATATTTAAATTTCCTTTTTTTGTAACAATATAGTAATTCTTACTTAAATGTCAAATAATTGTCTCATTCGAACTGTTTATTTAAAAAAAAGAAAAAGTGAAAGTAAAAAATTAAAACTATAAACTTTTCGGTTAATTATCATACTTAATTATTGTTAATATTGTTTGAAATCTTTTTTAGATTTGTTTAAAAAATTGAAAAAAAAATTAATTTTATCCTTTCCTTAAGAATACTTAAGCATACTCGTTGTGTTTGGTTTTTCTCCTCTCTCGCTCTCTCTTCTATAATTATTTTCTGTACAATTAAGAATTTTCTTATATCTAAATGTATCTAAAAGAATGTATTCGATTTTTAATAAATTAATTTTGAAAAATTAAATGAAAATAGTTTACTTTGAAAAAAATTAATCGAAAAAAATGACTTAAAAATTGAATAAAATTAGTTTACTTTCAAAATTATATTTATTTGTTATGCTTTACAGATATAAATGAATGCTTATCTAATCCATGCTTAACTGATGAATTATGTTTTAATCAATTAGGAAGTTATGAATGCCTTACAAAGCCATGTCCAATTGATTATCATCTAAAAGATCAGTGAGAGAATTATTATTTCACATTTGATTTATAAATTTATAAAAATTTAATTATTTTGAATAAAAAAAAGAACGAAAAAAAAGAAACGACATAATGTCTCATTTCCTTCTTATTTTTCAAATCAAGTTTTTTTCTTTTTTTTAGAGTGAAAAAATGGTTTAACCGAAATGCACATTTTCAGAAAATGTATACCGAATTGTCAAAATTGTTCTAACTTACCCATAATAATATATATGTTATCAATACCAAAAACGACACCAATAGCCACAGCATTACTACGTCTAACAGCTTATGATCATCGTTCAAGGGTGCTTCATCGAACCCGTTTCATTATGAAATCAATTTCAAAATCCATCANTGAATCATTTAGGCTCATATAATTGTATTTGTCCAACAGGTTTTCCAATTGATATTAATGGTAATTGTGAAGGTATGCTAATTAAAATACTTTGCTTAATATGCTAACTAAATTATTTTGCTTAGTATTTGTCGTAGGTTCCATTTTTTCTTTTTAATTTTTATTCCCATTTGATTTATTGATTTCGTTGTTGTATTGTAGAAACGAAAGAGAATTTAGCAAATGTAAAATTAATTAGATTTGATGAAAATTGGAGCGCATGTGCACCAGGTTACTATCGTATTGGTGAAACATGTCAAGGTATTAACTTTAATTTTTTGGCTACATATATTAGCTTAAATTGATAATAATAAAAATTCAGATCTTAGTTTATTTGATTAAATATGCAAGAATTTTAGATTAGAAATAAATGACTATGTTTTTGATCATAAAAAATATACGATATTTTTGATATTATCATTACTTTTCAAATCGTTTACGACTGAAATTTCAATTGTTTTGCAAATAATAGTCAAATAAACCTTTTTTCTGTGTGAAAAAAATTTTTCCAAAAAAATTTTTGCTTGCTTTGAATAGCATTTTCATATTTTGGTAATTTTAAGATATTAATGAATGTATATTCAATTTACCGTGCGATTATGAATGTGAAAATATTGAAGGCAGTTATAAATGTTTATGTCCAGGAGGTTATACAATTGAGCAAAATAATTGTACCGGTAAATTTATATTTAAAATATTTAAATTTCCTTTTTTTGTAACAATATAGTAATTCTTACTTAAATGTCAAATAATTGTCTCATTCGAACTGTTTATTTAAAAAAAAGAAAAAGTGAAAGTAAAAAATTAAAACTATAAACTTTTCGGTTAATTATCATACTTAATTATTGTTAATATTGTTTGAAATCTTTTTTAGATTTGTTTAAAAAATTGAAAAAAAAATTAATTTTATCCTTTCCTTAAGAATACTTAAGCATACTCGTTGTGTTTGGTTTTTCTCCTCTCTCGCTCTCTCTTCTATAATTATTTTCTGTACAATTAAGAATTTTCTTATATCTAAATGTATCTAAAAGAATGTATTCGATTTTTAATAAATTAATTTTGAAAAATTAAATGAAAATAGTTTACTTTGAAAAAAATTAATCGAAAAAAATGACTTAAAAATTGAATAAAATTAGTTTACTTTCAAAATTATATTTATTTGTTATGCTTTACAGATATAAATGAATGCTTATCTAATCCATGCTTAACTGATGAATTATGTTTTAATCAATTAGGAAGTTATGAATGCCTTACAAAGCCATGTCCAATTGATTATCATCTAAAAGATCAGTGAGAGAATTATTATTTCACATTTGATTTATAAATTTATAAAAATTTAATTATTTTGAATAAAAAAAAGAACGAAAAAAAAGAAACGACATAATGTCTCATTTCCTTCTTATTTTTCAAATCAAGTTTTTTTCTTTTTTTTAGAGTGAAAAAATGGTTTAACCGAAATGCACATTTTCAGAAAATGTATACCGAATTGTCAAAATTGTTCTAACTTACCCATAATAATATATATGTTATCAATACCAAAAACGACACCAATAGCCACAGCATTACTACGTCTAACAGCTTATGATCATCGTTCAAGGGTGCTTCATCGAACCCGTTTCATTATGAAATCAATTTCAAAATCCATCAAAAATATTCCATTTATTTTTAAAGTAAGCTAAAAATTTTATTTTCAATAATATTACTAGAATAATTTTTTTTTTTGAATTTTAATTAGTCCGTTTTTTTTAATTGCCTAATTGTTCGTTTATCATCGACTTTTTCTACCAGTGATAGTATTTTGGCACATTTGTAGAAAAAAAGGAAAGAAAAATTGAATGTTAAGCTAAAAAGGATACTATTTATTAGCTAGAAAAATTTATTAATTTTATCGATGATATAAATTAAATGCGATCAATTTATTTTTTTTTACAATCTTCACATTGTGAAAACATTTTCCCTTGAGATATCTATGCCAATTTAGCTAGGTATAATTAATTAATTAATGTAGGGTATCATTAATCAATTAATTAAGCACAACATTTTACACTAATCCATAACTTTTTACTACAATTTTTTTAAATAGGAAAATTTTGATGCTTAACTTTAGGCATGATATTTGATAGGACTTTTAAAACTTTTGATATAATATTTCGATATACTTTAAAAAAAATTTTTTTTTAAATTTAGACGAAAAATGGTCGAGGAACGTTGCAAAATGTTGAAAGTTCACTTAGAGCAGGAACATATAAACTTGCAATACGAAGTATCTCAAAGTTACCTTATAGAGCGGGCAAATTAATTAATAATTTCATTGTTTTTATTGCTGTATCGGAATATGATTTTTAATTAGCTATGGTTTACCTATAAAAGAAACTTTCTAAATTAATTATTAACTAAGCTATTAGTCCATTCTTATTTTCAACAAAAATTTATTTCAATTCCATTGTAACTGTCATTTACTTATTGTTTTGAGTAAAACAAGCATTAATGTATGAATCATCAATTATTAGGGTTAATTCATTGCTCAAATTCTTTAAAATTTTTAAGTTTAATTTTTTTCCTATAAAAGAGATTATTAGATATATTAATTGTTGATTAAAATTAGCATTTTTTTTAAGTGAAGAGCTTCATTCCTCACTTTATTATGTGTAATGTATGTTTTAATATATCGATGATTATCTTTTTGTATTTTTATTTTTATGATAATAGATAAAACGTTAATAATAAAAAAGAAATCATTGCTAGAAATCAATTCTACGAATTAAATTGAAATATAATTGTGACAGTTTGATGTTATTTTTAATTAGTAATTTAAAATTTTCGTTTTTCTTTGACTGATTCATATCATATGAGTAATTTAAAAGAAAAAAATTTTTTTTGAAGTAAGAAATTAATTTGCTGAAAATATGAAATAGCTGTTTTAATATCATCAGCCATTTGGAACATTGTTTTAATATCATTAATTATTTAGAAAATCTTAATTTTTAATAATGAAGTGTCCTTATTTGTTGATTGGTTGACATAAATGAATAGTTCGAACTAAATCGTTAAGTGAAATTATACGATGATAATATCAAATGATAAAATTAAAAGGTAATTAAATGTAAAATTTAAAAAATTTCGTTTGTTGCAGATCATCGTATTAAATAGAAATTGATCGGATGCATACAGAGTGTATTGAATTAAACTAAATTGATAATTGCAGTCTCTAAAGACTCATACTTTCGATAATCAATAAATATAATTTTCATATGTTAGAGTGTTGGCTTATAACAAAGTTAATGATTACAAGTAAGTAAAAAGCTATTACCATAACTCTTTAAATAGTAAAAGTTAATTTATAGTATTCATTTACTTATGAGAGTGTTTGTCAGATTGAAAGATCACTGCGGTATTTCAATATTGCAGTAAATTTGGATTATAAAACAAAGAAAGTTCATTAAACATATAGTTTATAATCTTTTAGTTGATACAGTTGAAAAATAAGGGATAAAATTTAAAAAATTTTTTTAAGACAATCTTTAATTTATGCAGTTGGAAGATAAGTATTGGATAAGTGAATTTGACCATTTATCTAAAAAATAAATTTTTATTAAGTCTTTAGTCTCAGAATTTCTATTCTATGAACTTAATACAAAATTATTATAAAAAAAAAAAGTTATAAAAAAAACCATACTATAAAATTACTCTGGTTTTTTCAACATTTGTTTTACCTTCTACATTTGAATATTTTCCATTTTGAATTTTTTTTTTATAACTTTTTAATGTTAAAAATTATTTTTGGTTAATTATTCAAAGCAAAATTTTTTAATTATGCATTACTACAGCCTTTTTTTGCATTTCAAATAATATCTTCTTTAACAAAAATTTTTTTTTAATCTCGTGTTAATTTTATTGTCTTTTTTTTTAATTTTAGGCAAATTACAAAAACGATTGAAACATTTACGTGAAAATTAATGGTATAAAATGAGTGCTCAAAAAAGCTGCAAATTGTTAAACTTTAAAATTGATAAAACTTTACTCGACAAATTTCTTGTGTTGAATAAATTTCAAACTAATTTCTATCCAATTATTTCACTTTTAATTTTGTCTTTCCTCATTTTAAATTTCCAAATAATTTATTTCGATATCACGAAGATGCATTTTGTTAATATATTTTCTCTCATGTAAAACAAATTTTTAATGCTTTAATAATTAATATAGTCAAATTTTTTATATGAAATTTTAGATACATCAATAAAAAAATATTTGCATGTATTTTACATTGCTTTTTTAATGAACTTAAATGACGCAAAAAAAAAAAATTTCTTTTCTTGCAGATGCTAACAGATTTCTATGCAAATTTATACTTTTGAAAAATTGAAATTTAGTAGTTTATTTTGCTAATTAAGCAAAACAAAGTTAGTTTAATTTTCTGTTTTTTATTACATTTTAATTGTTAAATCTGAAAAATGTGATTAATATTTTCTTTACTGAATTATTCGTTTTCGTCGACGTAGGATATTTTCTTGCTAAAAATTAAAATTAAATTAATGCAAAAGTAGTACGCTTCGCTTATCGGATGTTAAAATTGTATTTTGAAGGAAATATTACTTTTGTTAATTAGACTTGAAATTTTTGTATTTTTCATTTTTACGTCAGAAAAAAATACATCATTTGTAGTTTGAATGTAAAAGAAATAAAAAAAGCAACCTGTCCTACCTAAAACGAATTTTTTTTATTATCTATTTATTTTTTTTTCTATTGCTAATCGTAAGTTATCTATTTTATATTTCAAAATCATGCTAGAAATTTTAAATTCTAATAAGAATTATCATAAAGATTTACATATGCTCCCTTTTTGCCAAAGCATTTCTCTTTTGCAAGTTGTAAATAAATTATTGGACGTCGATGTAATGGAACATAAAATCCTGGTGGTTTATTTGATAACGGCGGTAAATCTACTCCATCTGGAGGTGCCTTAAAAAAAAATTTTTTTTGATTTTTAATTGAATTTATAAAATTTTCAGGTATGCTCATAATATTATGAAAAAATAATTTTATCTTAAAAAATTAAAAGAAGAAACAAATAAATAACATTTGAAAGAATTCATAGCTAATTTAAGAAAAAAAAATTATCGAATACAATGGAAACTTTTTTTTTGAATATCTAAACAAAATTTATGTTAAAATTAATTTAAATTAAAATCAAATTCTAACAAAATTATCCAATATACCATAACAATGCCATCAATTTGTCGTACAAGTGATCGCCAAACAAATGTTGCCATAATGATACCAAAAATTGATGGTATCACAACTGCTATTGTATAAATAAAAAAATGCAAACCACTGTAATATATGAAAAAAATGAGAAGTAAAAATTTACATACAATTATCACTTGAAATTTTTTAGAATTATTTTATTCGATAAATTTTAAAATATTCATAATATCTTTGCATTGTTCAAAAAAAAACCCGAAAATAGCAATCAGTATGATTACAATTTTAAAATTCTTAACTTTAAAAAAATTACATTAAATTACATCTAATTGTATCGCTTAGCTTACATGATACGATGACGCAGAAATTTGCATATTTTTGCTGTATCATAATAAAATGCGCGATTACGCTGCACATTTGCTGCAAATGTTACTGCTTGCATTATAAATTCTGCAAATTGATTGTTTAATTTTGTTTGTATTCCATAAAAATGTGATTCACTGTATCCACGATAATCATTTGATGCCTGTAAAATGAATATATATAACTGTTAATTAAAGTGCTTTTATCACTTATCATACTTCTGTAATCAATAAAAAAGATGATAAATTCTTAAATAATTATCATTAATTTAATGCACTTTTAATACTACTGAACTTCTGAAAAATAAATTACAATTGATCAATATTGATCAAAAATACGAATGCACATAAATGGAAATGCATTAATCATTTGTTAAGCAGAAATGCCAATCCAAAATTTAAATTTAAAGATAAAAAAACGAATACATCTTTTCTAAAAAAAGAAGGAGAAAAAAATTCTTTCAACAAAAATTGCCTCTCAAATTTAAAAAAAAAAAAAAAAAATGAAATTATAGACGACTTGTTTTTACTACCATTTGAATTCGAATCATAGACCAATTATTTCTACTACTTTAAATTTAAATCAAACTTTTTTAATTAAGCTTTCTTTTTATTTTCAAATTGCTAACAAACTATTTACCAATTATGCACGATAGTATATATTAGAAATGCAAAGGTAAGTAATCACCAAATGCACTTTTAAATTTCGAATAGAATGCAATTGTTTCACAATTATTTCTATGTTAGTAATTTCAATTCCAAAATTAATTACCATTTGGAACTTACTCGTTTAAAACGGCGCAAATTTACTCTTTTAGCTTGCAGAATATCATCCTTAAGTTTATTGAAGTCCGGTATAAATGTATCGTAACATGCCACTTTGTTTATCGTTAGTATTAGTAATAAATACGCAAATGCCGATTTCATTACTACTGTAAGTACTTCATAGAAATGTTTTTTAAAATTTCCTGCCAATTAAAAAATGAAAACATGATTACTTTACCAAAATTCTCCAATTATTTAAGATCTCGGATACAATGTACACAAGAAAAATAACTTATGTTCATTTCTTTTTTTTAATTCTAATTTCAACACCCTCATTTGATTTCATTTTCTTTTTCTTATATTTATAGCTCAAAATGTACCACGAAAATCAGAAGCGCCTTCTTCAAATTCAATAATAAAAGACAATGCAATAAAAAAAGAAATGCGACTGTATTTATTCTCGTCATAAAGCCAACAGTGAAAGAAAAATTATCAAAGTAAAAAATGTAGGAAAAGTAAGCTTTTTAAATAACAATCTATCATAGTTCAACAATTTTACAACAAGAAATTTGTCATTATGTCATTCACAAACAATTTTTTTCAAAAAATCACTCGTTTGCATGACAATCATTATAACTTTATAATTTTCGTTTGTTTAGAAGATCCTGGCTACAGCAAAATCCTTTTCATACAACTAGTAAAGCTAGAAATCGCGGAAATTTCATCAAAAAATTTAATTCAGGGATAAAAAAGGAAGACTTAATAATCACTCAGAGATATATTTTTATCGCATGCTACTAGCAATTAAAGCAATACCGAATAAGAGTAATAAATTTTCAAACAGTCTTGGGGAAAATAACAAAGAAATTCTGATTTCCCAAACAAAAAAATAAAAAAAAAAAAAGATAAAAATGACAAGAAACAAAGACGAATAAAATAGCTATCACAATATTCTTCCCTTCTTTCGAGCTTTTTGCATTTTTCTTTTTTTGACAATATCTTTACGAGCTTGGATATTTGCTGACCGTTTTTCTTGCTTTCGAGCTTGCATTTGCAAGGTATGCTCGACACGATTTGCCCATTTCCTTCTTCTTGATTCCTTTATTTTCTCCTTTCTTTTTAAACTTTTTTTCAAAAGCTCTGCATTATCCTGCAAAAAAAATACAGTTTTGTTTTTGAAATAGTTCAACCAACTTTTCATTTCCAGAACAAAACAGAATTTCAATAAAGTAAATTTCTTAGAATTTCAATAAAGTGAATTTCTACTTGAACTCTACCTTAACTTTCTGTCCTTCAGCACGACTTAATGCTTTCTTCCATTGAATATTTTTTTCAATTTTCAAAGCCTTTTCAGGATTCTTTGATCGTACTTTTTCCAATCTTTCCTCTCTTTTTTCAGCTTTAACAAGCAATCGTTTATAATCTTTACCGGTGAACTTGTCTCGTTTATCCTTTTTTGCTTTTCTCTGAAACTATCGGTGCTTTAATGTGAATAAGAATGATCTGGAAAGTAGATCATACTATAAATTAGATTATGCGCTACCTGCTTTTCATCCCTTACAATGAAATCAAATTTTGAGAAAATTAATTTATCATCTTTCTTTTCCATTTCTCCCACTTTCGATTCTGTTCCCAATTTCGGACGTTTGATGGGCACTGCTGCTTCATCTGATGGTAGCCTAAAATTTCCTGTAGTATAAAAGATAAATGAGAAGGCAGTACTTTTTTTTTAACAAGTTTTTTAAAATATCATAAGAAAATCACAAGAGAGCTTAAAAATATTAATAAATTCCAAAGAAAAGATAATAAAATGGACGAGAAAAAAAAAGGAAAGAGTCAGGTTCCAACGAATTCTAAAAGTTTCAGCAAATTATTGTAAGACACCTGAGAAAAAAAAATCTATAAAATATACTTGGAATTTTTTATCTGCTGTTTAGCAACTGTCTTTTTTTCCTTCATCTTCAATTTACTCATACGCCGTTTCAATTTTCGTTTTTCTTCATACTGATATGCTGACATCTTACCACGCCTTCTTGCTAAAAATACATTAATCATGTAGTTAGCAAGTCATAGTCTTCATTATGATAACACATAATTTACGGAAAGAAAAAATTTATTGGTAAGAACAATTCTCTTAAAAAGTACATTCCTATTGCAAATTCTTAAAGTATTGAAATTTACCTTTAAATTGTTCCAGTTTTTCCTGTAGTTTTTTAAGAGCTAACTTGCGACCTTCCAAAGCATCAGATGGTGCTACAGTGGAAATAGTCCCCAAAGAGGAGTTATTTTCCGTATTACTCATATTGCTATCATGTATCCTTTTTCGCTCATTACTAGCACTTGTTGTTCCATTTACTAGACTAAAAATAGCTAAGTTAATATGGCACTTCAATTTCTCTCATGAAGAAATTTGAAACTTTATTCCACACACTTAAAGCTGTAACAAAACCAGAAAAAATACTTCACTGTTCAAATAAACAATACACACTTCGACCAGATTCAATCCAAAATCCAAAGAAAACAATAAAGTACAAATACTCCATTTCAACTTAAAAAAAAAAAAAAAAAAAAAAACCTTCCATTTAATTCTCGAACAAGAGGTTTAGCTGAACTGTTAGTATCCAAAGGTTGAGAATCGACTGAATTACTTGTCACTGGTTTCATATCTTTATTCTTTTTCCGGTCCTTCATCACTTTGGGAATTGCTACGGGCTTAAAAAAAACAATTTTTTCAAATTAAAAAACCAGAATTTCTAAGTTTTTTAGGAACCTATACTATAAGAAATGAGTGAATGTTTATCTCAATATAGAATGCAAAAATCTTACCTTAACAGGTTTTGTATTACCACGATTTTTTGCCATCCAATCTAGAACATCGGTGATCGTCCGACAATTAACACCTATTTCACGAGCTAGTCGTTGCTTCGAAGCTTTACTAAAGTTCTGTTTCTGTTCTGAAAATATTTCCCAATAATAGAAATAATCTTTTATTCTTTTTTACAGGGATATATCTTTAACTTACCGTTACCACTTGATAAACTGGTAAAATCCAACAAAGCTTAGATAGGCAAATATAGCAAATGTATTTAGAAAAAAAAAAAAAAATGTATTTAAATACTAAAACTAACCGTCTGTTAATTGTTCATCAACAATTCGATGCTTCTGCTTACGAAGCTCCTCAGTCGTCTCATCATCGAAATGCCAATTTCCGATCGGTATCAAATTAATATTTTCTTTGATTATTTTATCTATTTCTATACATTTCTCCAATAATTTTTCCCTGTCCTCTTTCAAAAGCATTGCTGCTAAAAAAATGAAATATATAACGCTTAAGTTATTCCCATAAAGAAGTTAAAAACCATTTGCAAACTGAAAATTAATTCAGATCATGTTTTCTGAAATATCCAAACAATTACAGAGAGCACGATGGGATTAAAATTAAGCAAAACATTGTAAACCGCATCTGTAACAAATATTTTCTGATAATAACTGGTTCTACTATTATTATTAGAATAAATTAGTTAAAAGTAATTTAATGAAAGAATTATCAATAATGCATAAATAGAACGACAACAAGATGAATCGTTAACAAAGAGTTAGACATTAAATTTAGGAGATCAAGTCGTATGCTCAAATGATAAGTTCAGTGGAAGCCTAGATATTTAAAAAATACTTCTGAAAGTTTAAATGCAGGGACAGTACTTGTATTTCTAAGAATATTACTATTGTATCATAGTCTTTCAGCTGTAAAACTCGAGACTTATAGTCCAATTTATTATTATCCACGTTGGTACTATTAAAAATCTCATTAGTGTACATTTGAAATAACATCAAAGCATGTGATTACAAAAAATAAATTACAATTTAAACTAAAGAAATGTCATGATGGGGGAAGTAATTCAGTGCTTAGTCTAGTTTGAACCATTTCAAGACGTGTTTCGAGAATTAGTCGTATATCCTCAGCCAAATCCTTAAGCGATGTATATCTCACTTTCTTCACGTTAAATATATCAACAATAAACGAACACATTTGTTCCTGAAAAATTAAGAACAGCATTGAAGGAAACTAAATTGCAAGGTAATCCAAGTATAATTTTATCTAGTAAATGATAAACTAAAAATAAAAAAAAAAACCATTTCTATAATGAATGTCCCCTGATACTTACAATGCTGAAAACGATCATCTCTAATTCAAAAGTAACGAACAAGCACAAGTTTGGTTCTTGCTGAAGCTTCGACAGCATAATACAATTACATTCTAACTCCATTTTTAAAAATAAAGTGAAGTGATGGAAAAAACTTTCATTATGACTAATCTTTTCGAAAACCATTACATCCACAATCATGCAAATTAAACGTTAAAACAAACTTTGAAGTAGTGACATAATTCGCGTAAGTGTTCATCGGTCCCCAAGAAACCTAAGGTAATGTATGGAGAAGCTGCTTCCGAGATATTGTAGAAATGTGATATAAATCCATCAGCTACCTCAAACATAATTTTTATGTATGGAATGCGCAGTAATGTTTTGCAATAAAAAAAGGAAGTAAGCTGCATTAAATAATACTCAAAACAGGTGAGAAAAAAATAATACCGCAAGTCTTGCACGTTTAGCTTTCAACATAGACCAAATTACGGTTACTAATGTTGATTCCTTCATTGACTGATTTAAAAACATATTTCTTGTAACAGCCAGAACGGCAGATGGTGGTCGCGAAAGGTCTTCAAATGCGTCAATCAGAATATAGTCCAGAACGATATCCCAGAAACCCAATTCCGGTACCTAAAGTAAGATAACTCTTAGCTTAAGCTAAAAGAAATTCAATAATTTCATTAGCATATTAAGGATTATTAAGCGTGCAATGCTATTTTCATTGGAGTATAGATATAAACATTATTAACTGATATAGACATCATTAAAACAGTAGCAGACATGAATCTTCAAATATAATAAAAATGATAACTTACTCCTCTCTGTTTCAATTCTTTATCAACAATTTCCAGATGCTGGGTTTCATTCAAATATTCCATCATAGCATCATAAGCTAAGTAAAACGAAGTAGGATCCTTGCTGGCATGTCGCAGTAAATCTGCAATTAATTGACGTCCTGCTTGCGATAACCATACACGATTATGTTCATCTAATAAAATTTCCTGCAATAAATATATATCCAAATTACACTACTTATATCATGTGTTACATTCTGTATGTATAATTTATACAAAACAAAATAATAAAGATTAATAACACCTATTCAACACATTAAAGGTAAACAAACAACGGAACTGCATCATTTTTATAAGAAAATCATGATAAATACTTACAGTGAACGCTTGACGTATGCACCAAACTTTAGCTTTAAAATCATCATCGTCCTCACAGCAACAAAATTCTGTTCTAAAATTAACTTAAGATCGTTATCACCATGAACAACTTCCAACACTTCAACGTTAACTGCATATGTATAATTTACAAAATAAATATGTTAATTGGCTATTTAACAAATATCACATAAAAATTAAAAAGAAAAAGGTTATACACAAATCTTATATACCTTATTTTTCTGCAATTCACTTCGCCGGTTTCTACAGCTACTACACCTTCCAGATAGAAATGCAATACGTTCTTATCCAAGTTCAATGGTTCACGCATCAAAACATCGACATCATCTATACTCATAGGCTGAAAATAAGAAAATATTTGTAGTTCTGAAAATAGAAAAATATTCCAAACAAAAACCTACCTTAATAATTTTCACAAAATCTTACAAATTCTTCATAAGTTGACCAAAATGAATCGTCCGAGAGAACTGATAAACTGCCTGCACGCTGCGATCCTCCTGCTGACCAAACTGAATTCAATTTATTTTAAAACAAATTCATAAGAAAAATTCAATTCAGCATACTGTAACCAACTTTTATGCTCACATTATTAACATTTATGACTACAGAGTTTTCTGACTGCTAAATCTGTTCTTGAATAGAAAAAAATCAAAATTTCATAAATAGGAATGCAACAGAGGCGTTCGTAACTTACACTGTTCATCGCTAGGTAGAACTTCTTTTTCATAACCACCTTCCTGTACTACTCTTATAATGTCTGTTTCCAAAATTCGCAACCTGAAGAACAGTTCCTGATGAACAGAAACTCGTAGATGCACCTCAGATTTCAAAAATCAGGATAAGACAACAGTTTTACCTTTTCATTTTCTTTTCCATTTTATTTTACTGTAAACGTTACACTGATGAAAGCTATCAAAATAAGGTACTGAACATAGAAAAATATAAATTACTTTGATGTAAGCTCCTGAATATAGAAATTCTTTTTTTTTTTTTATTTTCATAGTCAATAAGATAACAGTTAAACAGAAAAAAAAGCACACTTCTTACTTCAGAAATAATTTTTGCTCAGTTCAAGGAGTACAATTTAGCTCAGCAGATGATATTTACAATAAGCTTTAATGATTATTTTATGAAAAAACCTGTCTAATATAGAAGAAAGTAAATCAGCTCGTTTACAATCCTTTTCTGAACGACTTTTCACCATATCCAATGAAGAAACTGCTCGTTCTACCCGCTGTAATATTTCCTGCACCGATTGTAAACCTAAAATCCGGTTTTTCAAACTATAACGAGATGAATCACCTGTTTGGTGTCACATAAAGAAATGCAAGAAAACTGAAGCAAAAAAAAAAAAAAGGAAATGAAGTAATATAAATTCCCATACTGGAAATCAGATCCGATTCAGCAGGCGGTATATTTCCTGGTCTCGATGAGTTTCGTTGTGACGATCCAATTGATAGTGCAGCTCTAGTCCTACCACTTCGTACTACAAACTATTTAGTTATTAAAATCTCTTAGCTTAATAATCCAGGTTGATATCATTCTCAGGAATATCACTATTCAGACTTTTAGCTTAAAAAGGAAGCACAAAATAAGTGAAATCCTCACATCGAGGTACAACAAGACCATTTGGCTGATTTTCTGTAGCATCGTTACATTCATCAGGTTCACTCCTACGAGTACTTCTCCAAAATCTGAAATCACATTGTTCAAAGTAATTTTTAATAATATATAACTAATCTAAGCATTTACGATGCAAGTTCGAATAAGTTAAATGTAACACTCAAGTATCACTATTAAAAGGAGTAATTTCTAGTTTTCATCCATAGATATAACAAACAAATAACTTCATCTGAGACCGAAACGATTACCTTTTTATATAGAAATAACCGATTACTGCAACACCAATGCCTATTCCAAAACCTACAATTACTGTTCTCCTTCGGAATGCAATATAACCATTGGGTATTCGTAGGCGCATATTACGAATTTTTAAACAATTTATGAGTAAAAATGCAAGAAATCACTTCGCTGCTGACCCGTATTTCAAATTTAAACTTCGACTTTTGAATTCTGAAATTTGAAAATGATTAGTTTTGGGAAAAAAATAGAACTACCTAAGCGCTGTCAATCTAAAATTGAAACAAAAAAACTATTATCGAAAAAAAAGTCACATATTACGTGTAATCCGTACTACCATCATTCTGCATATATTACGAATAGCTTTTTTTGTTTTCGACATTACTGTATAATTAAATTCGTGCTGAAATTTTCACTGTCATTAGAATTTCATTGTATGAACCATTTTATAGACTAAAAAATAATCCCCCCTAGGTTCATTTTTATAGATAGAAAGTAAGCTTCACTAAATATCTCATCCCAATAGCTTAAATTATCATTTGACGAAAAAAATATTAGTAAGATGAAGCGCTGAGAAGATTTCATGAATGATAATATAACTTTCAAATTTCAAATGTAATACACTCTGATTAATCAAAAAAAACTGGTAATCTTATTTTTAGAGTGAAGTTAGCAATTTCACATTTTTAAAGCAAACCTAGCAATCTCACATTTTTAAAGTAAAGCTAATAATCTCTAATTTTTGAAGTAAAGTTAACAACAACTTCTCGCTTTTATTACAATATATGTTTTGCATGATAATGAAGAAAAAAAACTTTTCATTTCATTCCAAATAATATAAATTTGAATTTATCTGAATCTTCTAAATAACAACTGAACAATCACATTTTGAACTATTACTCTTCTATCAATCTATTCCATAGAGAAAATGAAGACATGTGAGAAAAAAAAATCACTTAAGTTTGTTTCAATCAATCATCTAACTCATTCAATTTTACTAAGATCTGTTTCGTTACTTCCAATTTTTCCTAATAACTTGTATATTACTCGTAAACCTACCTCTTACACTTCCTATATTCCTCACATTACATTATTATATTATCGTAAAATAACCACCCAACAACCAGGAAAAAAGGACCCTTAATTACCCCAATTAACAAACTTTCAGCAAATCCTTAAATACCAATCACTGAAAGTCTCGCAATGAAAATAATAACGTCCAAGTAACCAACTAAGTGAGTAAGTATATTAATTATTTCAATTATTTGGGTCAAATAGATTAAATAAATGGTAAATTTTTCATAATTTTTTTCAGTTTTAATCAGATGAGATAAGATAAGTAAAATATTCTAGTAGTGCATATGGTTTAATTTATCATACATCACTTCAATGCTTTTCTTTGATATTTTTTTTGTGTAACAAATTTATTGGATGCAAATTTTAGTTCATTACTTTGTTTTCATTACTTCTAATTTTTTTTTCTTTTTTTGTGTAGCAAATTTATTGAATACAACAAATTTCAATTCATTACTTTGTCCTTTATATCTCTCCCTCACTACTTTGTTCTTTCTCTCTCTCTCCCTTTCCCTCTCTCTCCTTCCCTCTCTCTCACTTTCTTTTTTTATAGTTATGAAATTATTTTATTACAAAAAATGATAACAATTATCATTATCATAGGAATAGAGAAAAGAGAAAAGAGTAATGGTATGTAGGATGAAATGTAATAAATAAATATGAAAGTAAAAGATTAAAATGAAACAAATAATAAAGACTGTGTTATTTCAATTTAATTTGCAATGATTTGTGAAACAAGCACTGAACAAGTTCATTAAAAAGTTTAATTAATATAATCAATTAACATAGTAAAAAGAAATGGTGAAAAAAATGAGCGCTTTAAACATTTTGAAATTAAATTCGATCATTTGCTCTCATACATTCGGGTATATTTTCCGCTTTATCACAGATTTTGCTTATTGGGTTAACAATCTGTCCTGAAATATTTTTTATTATTTTTGTTATCAGAATTCATTTAAATTTAAAAAAAAAAGAAAAAAAATTGTTTGAAATTAAATCTGACTAAATTTGTTGGATTTATATTCTGTTCAAAAATATATTCCATTATTTTTACTGAAATTCAATATGCTAATTAAATTTTTTTTAAAAAAAAGGTGGTTTAAGTAAGTAAAAGGGTAATAAACAAAAAAAATGAAGGAATTTACTGATTTATTTATTTTTACTTTTATTTTTTTGAAAATTCACTCTAATTTAACATCTAAATTATTTAAAAATACCTCTAATTTAACATCTAAATGATTTAAAAATAACATGAATCCAATGTAAATTTTTAAAATTTATACCTTCTGGGCAATTATAAACAAATGTAACATGTCGACTACATACGATATATTCATTTCCACAATCATTGAAATAAACACCATCGTTTAATTTTTTGCAAAAAGCTATAAATTAAAATTAATAACAGATAACTTGAAAAGATTATTTAAGTTAATAAAATATCATTTAATTTTTTGCAAAAAACTACACAATAAAATTAACAATAGATTAAATAAGTTTTTTGAAATAAAATAAAATTTGACTATTCAATTTAATGAAAAGTAAAACCTTTATCACGAATTATTGTTCCATTCATATCTTTTATTTCTTTTTTTTCTGAAGAAGATTCTCGTCCTATTTCATAACATGTTGATTCTTTCCTAAAACAATTAATTAAAAAAAATATCAGGTGAAATATTTTTAATATAAAAAATATATCTGTACAATATGCTGCATCTTTATCTTATAATATTTAACTCTGTAAAAAAAAAAGAAAATTACTGATAACAATGAACACCGTTTATAAAAATTTCCTAATAACAGTTTTTTAAAAAATTTCTAAAAACAAAAAAAAAATTCAACAATTTCATAAAAATAATTTTTATTCATTCTCAAGTACTAAGAAATCTAATCCGAAGTATTTTTAACTTAAACTGTAAGTAATGATAATGTATGATAAGTAAAAAAAAATTATCCTTAAAAATTTTTCACTCAAAATTTCTTATTAGTGTTAAAATGATGCAATAAATTCTAGCAATGAAAAATTAATTTTCGTTCATTCTCAGATAAAATCTAACAAATTAGTTTGAAAATTTTTTTTTTCCTTAAACTATAAGTAATGATGATAAGTAAAACTTTAAGTAACTATAGGTAACAATATATATGATAAATAAAAAAACATTGATAAAAAATTTTTTAAATGAAAAAATTATTTTTGAAAAAATTTCACTTAATATTTTTCATTATTAATTAAAATGTATTAATTAAAATGATAACATTAATTCCACAATGATACAATTAAATTAAAGTAATAATTAAATATATATGCTATACTAACTCATCATTATTTGTCATTTTTGAACAATCTTTAATGTTTTCTGCATAATCACAGGTTTGTGCTTCCTCATTAAATATTAAATTATTTGGACATTCAAAAAAAAATATCCGATGATTGGCACATGCAACGAATTCTGTTTTACAACCAATTGAATAAAAGCCATCTGCTTTCGAGTGACAATCGAAATCTGTAATGTATTAAATATTAAAGGTAAAAATTATAGGTAAAAATAAGTAAAATTTAGGTAAAATATATTAAAATTAAAAATTATAGTAGATAAAACATAGGTAAAAGTTGTAGGTTAAAATTTTGCACCAAAAAATTTTACTATTGAAACTTTAATATATATTAAAATTTTACAATATTTAAAATAATTAGGAAAATATAAACACATGAAAGATAAAGTATAAAATTTCATTTGAAATTTCCATTAATCTATTTGAACGATAATTTTCAAAAACAAAAAAATTTTGCTAATTTCAGAATTTAAACTTTTTTTTTGCAAAAAATTTGCACCTCTTGGTAGAATGGGAAGAATTTTTGTTTTAGATATTGGTATACTAATGGATGTAGGCAAACTTGCTTCCAGCATATGTTTGGCATCACTCATTTCTTTTGTTTGAATTTCATCGATCTGAAAAAAAATATTATGCTAATTTTTTTTGATTGTAATAAATTTTAGAATTTAACAAAAGAAAAAAAAGCAAAGATTTAAACAGTTTCAAAGGTATACCTCTATTTTCTTGGTACTTTTATCAATTTGATACATTGACTGTGCGGTAGTAATAGTTTCATAATCATAAGTTTGTTTACTAGGTGTAATGCTAAAGAGAGTTTATTAATTTAAGAAAAATTACGAAAGGATAATAATATCAGAGTTAATTCTTAAAATTGTTCTTTTAATTAAAATGTTATTTATTTAGCACATAGACATATATCCTTTTGTTTTTTTTTTTTGTCTTCTCAATATTAATCAAAATAACATTTTAATTTGAAATTTAGCATTTATTAACACTGCTATGATAAATAAAATAACTTTTTTAATTATCCATATGTTGAAAAAATTAAAATTTTGAAATTTTATCACCATAATATTGGAAGCATATAGAATGACAAAAACAGAAAAGTTCTTTTTTTTTAATAAATTTTACTAACAAAATAAATTAAAATTTAAATTTATGCCAACTTTGAATCATTGTGATCTAAGTTGCATGAGTGAACATATTTCTTATAATTGCAAATTCGTGTTTCACTATCAAAAAACAATCCTTCTGGACATTTTACATGATATCCATTATTCGATGCACAAAAATAGAAATAATTTTCACAACCAGCTGAATATAATCCATCACCACTTGCATTACAGAATTCATCTTAATATTAAAAATATGCATATATGTATAGAATAACTTAAAAATTTTAAGTTCAAAATAAAAAAAATTTAAATTTTAAAATTGGATTTTGAATTTAATATTGAAATTTGTTGATGAATATTTTTTCAAAAAAAGAAAAATTTCAACAAATATATTTTCAACAATAAATTTTGATGAATTTGAAAACAAAAATCGATTGAAGCAAAAGTCGTGAAATAATTATTAGCTAAGTGATAGTTTCAATTTTATGATTAATAAATCAAAAAAAAGGAAAAGGAAAAATTTCACTTAATTCTGGTGCTGGAACTATTTTTGATATTTGAATTGGATCATTTGTAGTTGTTTGAGAAGGATTTTCCGAATTTATGCATTCCGGCACAAATTCTATAGCATCACATTGTTTTTGCTTTGCGTCATATACTTGGCCTTGTGGACATCTGGAAGCAAAAAAAAAAAAAATGTTATCTAATTGTTATCATTTATTTTCTTTAAAAAACAATCAATCGTATATTATCTTTCTATTTTCAAAAAAAAAAAAATTTTTTTTTTCGTTTCCATCGTTTTATTGGTTAAAATGAAGATACTAATTTTGATTTAAATCACGAATCGACAATATTAATTAAAATAATGTTTACTTGTAAAAGATTATCAAATTTTTTTAATTTCTTTTTTTGTAAAATTAACAAAATTAAAATAAATAATTACTGAAGTTGAAGAAGTTTGCCAGCTGTACAATTATAATACAAATTTGAACATGCCGAATGTTTCGTAATATTTTCATTCCATTGATTGCAATTTAATTCACTAGTACTATTTTCAATTAATTTTCTGCTAGAAATTATTTCACTCCAATAAATATAATTTCTGCGCAGAAATTTTAAAATTAATCTTTAAATTATTAGCAAAAAAAAGTTTTTCTCCTTTTTCTTAGTATTAAATTAATAATTTGACGAAAAAAAGAAAAGAAAAAATCCAAAATATATTCATTACAAATTGTTCTAAAGATAATTAATTAAAAAAAATTAATGAACTTATTAATGCAATCCTCAATATTGTTTATTGTGTCACATTTTTGAGTAGCTTTATTAAAAAATAATTCATCGTAACAAATTCGTCCAATTCTTTCACCATTTGAGCAATGCCAAAAATATTTTGAACATTCTCCATTGATCATTGGATAATTTCCATTTCTCATTTGTGTACAATTCAATTCTTAACAAATACTTATAATATTATTGCAGTATCAAATGAATATTAATAAATTTGAACATTGTTAAATGTTTATTTTTTTTTATAAGTTATTTCACTCTAATAAATAAAGTATTTTGTGTAAAATTATTAAACCGTTAATCTTTTTTTTTAAAAAAATTATTTGATATTAAAATTTTTGAAATTACTCTTTGCTTCCGTTTGCTGTTCTTTGTTTTTTCTCTCTTTTTATTATAAGAAAATGGAAGAAAAACTTGCTAATAAAATTTAATGCTATGCAATGTCAATGTTCTGTATATGCAAGTATTACTTAACTTGAGTAATTCTGATAAACAAAACTGTCATCGTTTCACTTACCTCTTTTAGATTTCCATACGCTTGTTTGATTTCTAAAAATTATTTAATTTTAACAAAATTTAATACTTTGTTTTGCATTTGAAGTGGAATTAAATGTTTCGAAAAAAAGAGCATTTTGTACTAATAATTTAAATTCTTATTAATGATTAATTATAATGAATTTATCGTAAATTAAATTATAATTAATGATCAAGTTAAAAAAAAAATTTATCATGTTCGAAATATCAAAAGCAAATTATACATCGGATACAATAGTGTGCAAATATTATCTCTGATAGTTATATCACATGTTTCATTATTATAATAATATTATTATTATCTCAATTATAATATTAAAATTGATAATGAAATCCTAAAATGTTTTTCAAATTGAAAAAATTTTACAAAGTTTGTCGAGCAGGTCGCTTTTTATCATTGCCATCATAATCTTTGCTCATCTTTTCTCTACCAAGTGATAATTTCCTTGTACCACCAATGTATCGTTCATTTATATCAGGAAATTGTCCATCTCTAATTGACATCAAATTTCGTTCAATATGTTTTCCTACAAAAAAAAAGAAAACAATGGTTTTTAAAAATAAACAGATTGAAAAAGAAAAAAACTACAACATTAAAAATACAATTAACTTTTTCTTTTTAACTTCAAATAAAACATATTCCAATTATAATTATGGTTAAAACATATTTGAAATTTTAAATTATAATAACAGTATGTAAAATTTTAATTGAAATAAATTATCAATAAAACCTCTTTTACCCAGGTGACTTTCTCGACGTTCATTATATCCTTGTAATGCAGTTAGTACATTACATTCGTCAATACTGTCCACTTCGTCACATCCTTTTAGTTTGTCATTGTAATATAAGCCAGATGGACAGAGCATTTCAGCAGAGTGACCACGTGAACAATGATAGTAAGTGGTTGAGCATTTGCCGGTGCCATAAACGCCATCGTTTTTCTTGGAGCAATCAAATGGATCACTGGAAATGAGTTGGCTAAAAATGGAGTGGAATTTAAGGTAATAAAAAAATTAGCATTTAAACATCAATTATTTAACTAAAAATGAAATGGGATTTAAAACAATAAGAAACTTAGCATTTGAAATTCAATTATTTAACCAAAAATGGAGTGGAATTTAAGGTAATAAAAAGAAATTAGTATTTAAGCTCCAACTATTGAACTAAAAATGGAATGGAATTTTAAACAATGAAAAATGAAAAATCTACATGAAAGTTTTTGTATTTTTTTTTATAATTTTAATACAAGTATTTTGTAAAATTTGCCAACGAAAAATTAATTTAATATTTAAAATTTTATTATTTAACTGGAAATAGAGTGAAAGAGATACATTTAAAAAAAAAAAGAAAAAAATGCAAAGGAAAAATAAAACATACACTGCTTTTACAATCGCGCGATCATTTTCCATGCTGAAAAAATAAAAAAAAAAAATAATTAAGTGTCAAATTTAAAATTTACTGTGAAAGTA
>SSBO01000013.1:1725011-1749630 GCA_005281725.1 Wuchereria bancrofti | reverse complement strand
TTATTATTTAACTGGAAATAGAGTGAAAGAGATACATTTAAAAAAAAAAAGAAAAAAATGCAAAGGAAAAATAAAACATACACTGCTTTTACAATCGCGCGATCATTTTCCATGCTGAAAAAATAAAAAAAAAAAATAATTAAGTGTCAAATTTAAAATTTACTGTGAAAGTATTAGATGAAGTATTGTTGACAAATAAAGTAAAGTTCTGAAAAAAAAAAAACTGCTAAAATTTTGATTTTTTAGAAAAAAATTAATTTATTACAAATTGTTTACTTATTAATGCATGCAATAACTTGTCCTGGTTCTTCACATTTAGCCGTTTCAACATTGAATTTACGATTTTTACTACATTTATAAACATAGAGCTTGCCATCATGGCATCTCATAAATTTTGATGAGCAACCACGTCCGTATAATCCGTTAGCATTACGTCTGGTACAATCTAGACCAGTTAATCCTAGAAGCAATTCTAACTACTTAACGAAATTGCGCAAAATTTTTTAAATTTTGTTTTATGCGTCCTTAAATTAAAAATTCAAATAATACTTTTATCATTAAAATCAAAGTCATTCAATCTTTTTATTATCAACAGATGATTAAATACTTTCAGCAATAACAGAATGTCCGACAAAACATTGCATATTATCAATATAGAAATGAATTTTCTACTTCCATTAATTATAATTAAAATTATTACAGTTTTTTTCTTTAAATAAAAGAAAATCGTTTAAACTTTTTTTCCTTAACTTGTAATATTTCGACAAATTAAAATCATCAAGTCAAGTTCTTTTAGTAATTTGTATAACTTACTTTTAGAAGTATTCTCGATTAAATTTATTTGAAGCAAAATAATTAGGGAAATAAGCGAAATCATCCTTAAAAAAATAGATTGTCAGTAAAAATAAAAATAGATTATTAATAAAAATAGATTATTAGTTATCAGCAAAAAGAAAAAAAAAAAAAGAAAATTCTAAAAACTTTTAAACTGATAATACCATGAATGACACATGAAAAATGATGAATGGAAAAGCATTAAAGAATGAGGTGGTATTTTTCTCAAGAAATCTTATCATTAAATTTTAATCTGCGGGAAAAAAAATTCTCAAAAAGTTGATGCAAATAGTCTAACATTTTAAAAGATTATTTCACATATCATATGTATAAATATATATCATCATTAAAAAACTTTTCTCATGAAATGCATAAAAATTGTTGTTGTAATATTATTTTTTCGTTTTTGTTTCATACAAACAAAAATCAAAAAAACGAAATTTTTTTTTAATTTTTTATTTGTCGTCGTTTTGTTTAAGTTGAGGAATGCTAATGTAATGAAAAATTTAAAAAAAAAACTTAAATCATCTCAAATGTAAAATTTTAAAAAAATATTGAAAATAATGAAAATAGCAGAAATATACGTTAGATAGCAAAGTTCTAACTGATATTTTTTTTTTCAAATTCAAAATTTTAGTGGATATCAATAATGTTATGGAGTTTGCATGATTTTTTTTTATTAATCTATTATATGTATTTTATTTGATTTAGACAATTTCAATATTTGGTTATGGATTTAATAGTTGATTGAAGATTAATCAGACATGATTAATTATTACTAATTACAAACTCCAAAAGTTTTAAATGATTTATGAATTATGAATAGATAAAAATACAAAAAAGTTTTTTAACAGTGCTGATTTATTTCAAATTAGCGAAGCGTTTAAAATTTGAAATTATAATCGTTGGTAATTATTGATAAATGAAGTAATGCTTTTTAATTAATCGCTTTTGTTAAATTCTCAATTTTTAAAATAATTGATTACATTTCTCATTCCATTATTTGTCTTTTTCGTTATATGAATTTGGGTAAAAATTTTTTCGGTAGTATGTTTTATTGGCATAAATTGCTAAAAATCTTGTGTCAGTTAGCATTAACTAACACAGATTAAACTAAATTAAAACATTGATTTAAGCAATTGAATTTTTTAATATATTTATGTTCAACATGAAAACGCCATATTTTTCGGATATTTGTTGACACAATAACAATTATTACATTTTAATACTGAAATGTTAAACAATCTCTAATTAAAGATTTTTATACATTAGAAAATAAAATTGATGGAATATTTAATAATTTTTGAAATGGTCGAAATAATATCATTTTCAAATCATTTTTTTTTTAATTCCAAGTCTTCCATTTCTTGTATTTGATTCTTCTGGAATATTTTTTAATTCTAAATCTTGCATTGTATTTTTTTATATTTGATCTATCTGATAGCCTTTCTTTCTTGATTCACAAAAAAAATTCTGTTTTCTTGGAAATACTATCACGAGTTTTTTTTTACTTTTTTCTAAAAAAAAATGATATATTTCGACATCACAGACTTGTTCATATTCTATAAAAGTTGTCAATTTTCTTTCCGATAATAACAAAATTTAGAGGAAGAAATTAATAATAATATTCCAGAAAATGAAAATTATCAGATAAAACAGGAAAAAGAGAAACAAAAGATCGCAGGCATATGTGAATATTCCTGAAACGGTAGAATTTCTGAAATGATGTCAAATGATCAAACTATCTTACCGATTATCTATGATTTGTAATAAAGCGTAAAATGGTGATTTTCTTAAAAAAATAAAAAATCCGTAAAATTTTAATCTATTATAAGAATTTAATCAACTAGTAAATATTAAACCGTAATTAATTAGCAAAATGTCCTCTAGAAATATGCCATTATAACATAGGCTCAATTGTTAGATAGTAGCGGGACGTGAACTTGCATTACGACACACTGTGACAGTCGCACAACGGGATAGATTCCCAAATGGGGTTTCTTTTTTTTTACTACCTCGTTGAACTGATTTGGCCGACGTCTTCTCACCTTTTCGCATACGTTTGCGTGCATGTACTTTTGTGGTACGTCTACTACTGTAATCTAAACTTGGTAATTCTACTCTTTTCGTTATCGCTTGAAAGTTCAAATATATTTTACCCCCTCCCCCTCCAAATACAATGTATGAGACTGTAATGTAAAAATTTATGTATAGTAAATCCATTTGATAGATGACGTACGTGATTTAATGCAAGTTATAAATATTTGCATTTCTTCTGTTTTTCAGTTTCTTTTATTGAAGTTCACTTCCTTTCTCTACTCGTTTCTTTTATTGTCTTTTTTTCCCTGAAGCCGAGATGGTATGTTTTAAATGGCAGACTTTGTATGGATTTAGCTTATTTATGCTAATATTTTGGCTAATTCAGGAAAATTAATGTTAAATTCAAGCAAATATATTAATTTCTGTAAGTCTTTTTTTAAAGATTTTTTATACGAATTTTTGTAAGGTTTTTTTTTCTTTTAATGGACTAAAAGTATCTGTGTAGTTCTGATTACTTTATTTACTTAGTGATAAATTACTTTCTTGAGTTTCTGTAATCCGTTCACTCTACTAAATGAATTTCTGAATGCTAGAAAAAAGTCGAGAGTGATTGCTTTGAAATAGGAAATCCATTTCTGAATTAGTTATCTTCCATGTTAAACAAATGATCATTTGTTATTGGTTCTGTTTTACAGGACATATTTCTATGCTTTTTTTTTGTGATTTTTTAGCAGTTTTTTTGTTTTTATAAAGCTTAACTTGTATTTTTTCCCCGGCCACCATACTTTCCTAAGTAGCCGATCGAATATGAACAATAGAAAAAAAATTTGAATATAGTTATAGGGAAGTTAATTTAAAATGAATAGTTATACATGTAATCATTTTTATCTTAGTTTCCTAAGAAGCTGATCGAATATATGCATCATGTCTGGGAAAGATATTTGTCTTAGTATCACAAAGTGACTTTATCACGAGCATTTTTATTCACTGGAACAGAATGTCACTTAAGAAACATATTTGTCTGGCTTCTCCATCACTGCACATTTTTGATAATTTTGTTTACAGAATTTAACGATGCGTAGGTTAGAATCTCTAGGGGGTTCCCGATTACGTTGTTTTTTGTTTCCCTTTTTTAGTAATGTTATATTAATCAAAACTGCGATTTTATAATCATATAACCATCATAATTTTATAATCATAAAATTATTTCACAGTTAGAACCGGTAGAATTCTTCAATTTCTCGCGTAGTTCGATCCGGTCTTTTCTTCAGTATCTGTAACTTTGCTAATATACAAGTGATAAAGCAATGCGATTGCTTTAATTTCTGATTGTCTAGGTGATTTTATTTAGGCAAGAATCATTTTAGAACTTCAAAGCTAATGGAGGAAGAAAATTCACTGTCTTTGAGTGGCCGAGAAAGTTCAGTGATAGAAGTTGAAGAATTGCAGCAATCTTCATCCGAATGGTGCATCGATTCCGAAATACGTCTTTTCAAAAAACTCTTATCTCATAAACCGGCAGGTAAACTTTTTATGGTGGATTTTTTATTCTTAAAACCTATGATTTTATCCGCTGTTTGCATTGATATTACGCATCTTATGTTATTCATAGCAATTTTTTAATCTAAGATTTTCCATCGTTGTCAAAAAGATGGTATGCAACGATTCACTTCTGTTTTTCTTTTTTTTTTTCTTCTCTACTTAATTCTTTGCAGGTCCATGCAAATAGATATTGGAAATTTATGAATAGTTTATGCTATGAATTTTTCAGGTATTTCAAAACATTTCCATATGGGTTGTCTTGTTGATTACATGAACAACGTTTATGAAGACGAAGATACCGATTTTGAGGATGTTTTAACATCAGAAGATTTACATGAACTTACTACCAAAAGAAATACTACAGGAAAGCCGCGTGTTTTTAAACCAAGATATAAAATAAGACCTACTGCTGAATTGGTTTGTCTATTATCATGTTAAATTTCCTTACTTTGCTGCATAACGGCAATGTTAATGTTGACTCATGCTCATTGTTGATTGAATATAACTTAAGTGATGTAGTTATCGTTCACAAAAGTAACTCTTACTGAATGTGGCAAGATTATTTCAGTGATAGGAGACAAGCAGTTTTAATTTGATTAAACGCTACAATACTTTAATTAAATTTGAAAAACTAAATCTGCAATGGATGAGTTCAACATGATGTGCAAAATGGTGCAAAAATGATTTAATTCAATATTGCTTTTTCAAAACACATTTAGAAGATGTTTGTTTTATGATAGAGTTAATTCCAGATTTGGGAAAAATTAGAAAATATGTATGATATGAAAGAGATTGAGAAAAATGAGGCAATACCAGATGGTTTGTTGGAACAATCGGATTTCTGCTTGCCAGAAGATGATTTCGGTGATTTGTTGCGCAAGAAAGATGAGTTGAACAGAAGTTTTGTTGCTCCTCAAACTGGTGGCGGTCAATCGGCTTTACGGAGAAAGCAGCGGGATTCGGGTATATTTTTATTGGCATATTGAATTTCCTGCAACTTTTTTCTTGTTTCATTATAAAATTGATAATTGTTTGATTTTCATCGATAGCGAGTGTAGAAGGCTTCATCTTACTAACTTTATAAGCAATTTATAAGAGACTTGTTAACATATTTTATGACAGGGGATTTTTTAATTTTTAGCAGTATCGAAAATGTAATTTTGTAGTGTTGCTTCATTTTTGATATGATGTAATGATTTTAACTCTTCTAGTCGCTGCATGATAAACTGTGTTGTATTTGTTGCCAAGAAAGCAAGTGGAACTTACGAAATCAGGTTATTTGATGTGTTATCATGTTATCCATGGAATTTCGGGGTTAAAAATTCAGTTTCAGAAATTTGTCTAATGACTTTATCAATATCAAGTTCTTGCTACGTTCAAAATATACAGCTTTGTTTTTGATAAACTGTGATGTCCTCATTATAAAATGTTTTTCTGTAATTGTCGTGGTAATTAGCTTTCCTTCATAAATTTCATTTGTAATGTAATAGCTTTATCTTTTTCTATGCTTCTTCGCTCACTAGTTATCTTTCTCCAAGCAGGAAGAATAATAATGAGGATGAAAAATTTTCTTCCTAAATGCACCAAAGACCTGTTATATTTCTTGTTCTTTTTTGTTCCCTCTTTGTATTTCTGTTTTTGTGGGAATTTTTAATAGCGCATTTTTTAAAAGTTTCGTGAGAAAGAAAAAGAAACTTGAGACATTTTTTTTTAATTCTTTGTAACTGTTTGCATATGTTTTTATCTTGAGATATTTTTTGCGCTCGTAAACTTTTACACTCTCGATGATCTCATTTCGTTATTTGCTGGATAAAATTTCTTATAAACGTATTCCTCCCATTTGATTGCATGTGAAAATATTAATAATATATTAAATGGGGTATATATGCAACTAGGATGTGCTCTAAAAATTTCAAACTGATGAAGAATTCGTCATTCAGTAGATTGGGAATAACCTTATTAACAATTCAGTAACAAAATTAGTGAATTGTAAGTGATTATTTCATATTTTTTTGCATTTTTCGCTTCAATCGATTATCGATGATCTTATCGCTCGTTCATATTATGCCATGCAAATTAATGGATATCTAGTTAGTAACCATCCATTAAATGATGAAAAATTAATAACAGTTTGGTTCTGATTTTTATTTGTTAACTTTCTTTAATATACCTGGCAGTTTAAATTTTGCAACAATTAATAAAATTATTGAACTGGAAATAAATAGAAATGTCTGGGGAGTTCTTTTTTTAAAGTGATATATCTTCTATTTATTGCTAACGTAATTTCATTACGTTAGCAATAACTTTATTGTTTGCTCTTAAAATTTTATGCTCACTTATTTAATAATATTAAAAAAATGGACAAATTGAATATTAAATTATACCAACAGTTCACTAAATTGTCATTGTTATTGCTGCTATTACACCATCATTTGTTGAAATGTAAATTTAATTAGTGTTTTGATGTTGCGATGGACCAAATTAAAGTTTTTCAATATTCAAAAAATTGAATGAAAACAATGACTTCAACTTTTAATATAGTTAGTGCATTAGCTTATAACAAAGTTAATGATTACAAGTAAGTAGAAAGCTATTACTATAACTCTTTAAATAGTAAAAGTTAATTTATAGTATTCATTTACTTATGAGAGTGTTTGTCAGATTGAAAGATCACTTCGGAAGTTCAACATTACAAGTAAATTTGGATTATAAAACAACGAAAGTTCGTTAAACAAGTAGCTTATAACTTTTTAGTTAATGCAATTGGAAAATAAGTATTCAATAAATGAATTTCATATTTGAGAGATAAAATCTAATGAATAAATTTTTATATCAAATAAAACAGTTGTATTGCTTGAAAATTTCTGTTTTACAGATCGAGTATAAATTTTTTTTAGCATATTAAATTTCAATTTTTTTTTCAACAAGCAAATTTATCGTTGAAAAAACTTAGTTAAATGAAATAAAAATTATTTCTTGCTGAATTTTCATTTGCAGTCCATAATCGTTTACTGGTTGGTCAGTTATCGTTGTATTTCTGTGCTGAAATTTTTTATGAGAAATTTATATACCTAAATTTCATTTGAGTATACTTCATTTTAATATCAAGTGTTTCATTTTAAAATTGATATTTTCATTATTAAATGCTTTATTTTAAAACTGACATTAAAATTGATATTTTCAATAATTAATCCTTTATTTTAAAATTGGTATTAAATTAACATTAAAACTGTTATTTTTCAATATTATTTGCTTTATTTTAAAAGAGGATGTTACAGATGTAATTATTCTTAGTTACTTCAATGTAAACATGAATATTACAGTACTCAATACCTCAGTACTTTAGTACTTAAGCTTTAATACTTCGATATGAACATGAAACACTGCATTTCTCTGACTTTTCTTTCGCATTTCTCTAACATTAAATGAACCAAAACAAATGGAAGACGCATGTTTAGCTCATTTTTATGATATAAATTTCACTAATTAATTAATTTTACAAAGTTTTTTCTAAAAAAAAATTTTTTACAGAAACGATATGTTAGTGTTGGATGCAGAGGTTTGTTTTTATTCTTCAAAACTTCCATAATATTTGTGGAAAAAAATTAATTTCAAATATAATTTTCTAGTATTTTCATTGCCAAAGAATGTTACTAAGTATTTTGCATACAAAATGAATAAATGTTAGAAAAGAAAAAAGAAAAAAACTTAAGCTTCATTAATTATTATAAATAAATATATATGTATAAGTGATACCGATAGTTTGAATATTAGTTATACAAGATTGATAACTTCCATCTCAAAGTAATTTTTAAAAATTTTTTTTTCTCCTAAATAACAAATTTTTCTTTCTTTAATTTATACCAATCATTGATAACTATTTGTTTTAATCATTTTTAATGCAGGTGAAATTTGAGCATGTGTGGCCAACGCCAGTAGATATGGTATTATTAAAGAGTAAGCTGCGTTCAGAATGGGTACAACTGAAGCCTATATCAGTTCAAGAAATGGATTTCTACCTGGGACGTGTTCCGGAATGGCATATCGAACTGAAATTCCTAAAAAAACCTGGTATTCAATCTTAAAGAATTTCTCAGTTCAATTGCTTCCACTTATTTTATTTATTTTTTGAATTATGCAAATTCAATCTTTTTTAATTACTAAATTGCATAATTTTTTTTAATTACTAGTAAAAAAAGTGTAAAATTTTAAAATTGCATAAAAATTTTTCATTACTAATTGTAAAGTACAATGCATCAAAATACTGGACAATATGTCCAAAGTTGGTAATATTAATTAAATTAATTTCTAATTATAATATATCAAATTGTTTCTTGAATATGATTGGAAAAGTTTGATATTACAAAAATTTCATTGTTTTGCGCTAACAGTGTTATTGATAATTGTCCATCAACTCATTAATTATTCAGTTATTATGCAAATATTATTAGTTGAATCAAATTTAAGTTAAAAAATACTTTTAGGAGATTATCTTTTGGCTCGTAGTCATGATAACAAATTACGTTTATCAGTAAAATCAAATGAACCAGGCAATCTGGCAGTGCATTTTCCCATTGAATTTTGTCAAACAAAACAGGTTTCTTCAGCCAAACAAATCAGAAATATGAAACGGAATTCTAATTAAAATTTCAAATTTACATTGCATTACACAAAATAAGATATTTGGTGAAATGAAATATAGTTTAATTTTGTTTTGACAAATATCAACTTTCAAATATTTCATTTTTCAGATAAATTTTCTTTTAATATTTCATTTTTCAAGTAATTTTTTTTGTTTTTTTCGTTTTTTTGTTTTTTTTTTTTTTTTTTGTTTTTGCAGATACGAGGTGATAGAAATTATTATTATTGAATTGAGAAAACTGTTTTACAGAGTCGATCAGTTTGGCGATTAATTTATTCGTATCAAAAGAATAATGTAAGTGAAACATTCTATGATTGATTTAATATTGATTCTTTCCACTTTATTTCAGCATTTCTTTTTTGTTGTACAAAATATAAAATTTACAAACTTTGAAACCTTTAAATTTGCATTTAAAATTGGAAAAAAAACTTTCAAATTCAAACTTTAAAAAATATAAATTGCATAAAAGGCTAGATTTTACGATTGTAATCAAATAAAACATTTAAATTTATTGGAATCTTTTAATATAATTCAATAAATTTAGAATTTATTTATTTTTGGTACTTCATATTCATATCAATAATTAGTTAACTTTAAATAGATCAGTTTAATCATCTTTATTCATTAGGTAAATAGTTTAAAAACAAACAGAAAACGTAATGTACGTCTAATAGAGCAATACAACCATGTCAGGGATGTCGTTACCTGACAACTGAATATTCATTTTTAAATATGCAAATTGAAGATAAATTAGAAATCAGTATTGGTAATTTAATTTGCAAAGATGAACGATCAACAGTAAGCTTGTTTTAATATTTTTAAACATTTATTACTTTATTCATTAAAGTTAATACTTATTATATGCATGTATGTATGTGATTGCAACTTAATTGTTAATTAAATTCAAACTGTTTCAATTTTAGATTTATAAAGCAACTCGTTATTTCACCAAAAAAGGTTTTATTAAAACAATAACGGAACAACCAATCGTTTTAGAGGAAATGGATGATTGTACTGCAGCAATAATTGATGATTTATTCCGAGTAACATTTTCAATTTATTCAATTTAAATTTCCTAAAATCTAAATTTCTTTTTTATAAAATAATTTATTGATAGCATAAATTAATGAATAAAAATTACGTGAAATAGGTATTACTTGAAAAAAAATGACAAGACTACTTGTAGTTACGAAATGAACATTCTTTATAATTAATATATATATGAATCAAATTTTAATCAAATAACAAATTGAATTTTTTCTGTTACTTTTTGAATATGTTGAAAATATATGAAAAATTCTTGCACAATTTTCAAAACAATTATAAAAAATAATTATATATTATATTATATAAAATTTAAATTATTTCAATAACAATTCCATTTCAAAATCATCTTTGTTTATTTATAGAAAATTCAAATAGTTGTCTCTCGCATTATTAGTTCTTGAAATTATCTTACTTCCTACAATATTAATAAAATTCAACAAATTTTGAAATTTTTTTAAACCACTTAAATTATTCTACTTCATACAATATTAATGAAATTCAACAACTTTTAAAAATTAATTTGACAAATTTTTTTTAATCATTAAAATCATTCTACAAATTTAAAAAATTAATTTAACATCATTCTATTTCTTACAATATTAACAAAATTCAAGAGATTTCAAAAATTAATTTAACAAATTTTTATGTTTAGGAATTACATATTGTATGTACAATTCGACATCAAATTGGACATTAGGATTTCAATTAAAAAAATAAAAGATTTTATTTGAAATTCTTCAAAAATTTATTTCAACACTTTTTTCTGTATTTTTTGTAATTTTTTCTTTTTTGCATAAAGCAGATACTACGATATATAGCACAGAAATTATATCATTGTCAAAAGATGCCTGTCATTCATGGAAATTTGAGAGCTAAAAATATATTTGTTGATATAAATAATGATAAAATAGCTAAACCGACTTATTACATTGGTGGCTTTCATCATGTAGTTATGGCCAAGTAAATCCTTTTATTTGTTTTTTCTTGTTCTTTTCGGCCAAGTAAAATTCTTTCACTTGTTTGTTTTTTCTTTTCCTTTCTTTTTTTTATTATAAAAATGAAATAAACTTTTAGAAGTTATTTTAAATTTCTAAGAAATTTTTAATAACAAATTACTACCTGAAATGTATAATACAATATAATTGCATCAACAAAAATGATTGCTTTTATAAAAATAGTTTTATTATTATATTTTGAATAATTATTTTTTTTTAAACATACAGTGTGTATTGAGCTTATTTCCAATAATTAAAAAATTGATTTAAATTCAATAAAAAAATACATTGAAACAATTTAGAACAAAAGAAGTAGACCCAAATAAATTACCAAATAAACGCTGGCTTGCACCAGAAGTTTTGACAACAAAATTATTAACGCCCGAATCAGATGTATTCGCATTTGCATTTTTAATGCATGAAGTTTTAACGATAAAAATACCACATGGAAAAATTGAGGATAAAAATATTCTTGAATATATTGCTAAAAATCCATATGTTCGTCCAAGTTAGTTTCAATTTTTTCTTTTAAATTCAAAAATTTTAATCTTTATTACCGTACGTTCATCTGTTTTATTTCACAAAAAAAAACTAAATAGATAAGGAGAAGAAAGGAGAAAAAAGAGAAGAAACCGGAATCATTACAGAAATTATTATTTAAAAAAAAAAAAACCCCAAAATCTCAGAAACATAAACAACCCTAAAATATCTAAAATAAATACTTACAGAATCCTAAAATAAAAATACTTATAAAAGATAAAAAACAAAACAAAATTAAAAAAATTAGAAAAAAACAACCACACTAAGAATAAAATAAATGTAGAAAAAAAAATAAAATATAGAAAAAAATGCAATAAATAGAGAAAAAATGAAAAACAATGGAATTAAAAAAAAAACAGAAAAGAATAAAAAAAAAAATACAAACTGAAGATTGTCCTCTAATTACAACATGAGAAATTTTAAAAATTAAGCTAAAACTAAAAACAAGATAGACAGCAAATAAAAATATACAAAATAACAAATAAAACAAAATGGTCATAATACTTTTATTATTATTATTTCTCTTTCTTCTTCCCAACACTTGTTTTTTTTTAGCCGTACCATCAACAGTTCCACATTGGTTCAGAAAATTGGTAAATGAATGTTGGATAGCAAATCCAGAAAAAAGACCTAAAATGTCATTTGTATGGCAAGAATTTAAGAACAACAATTAGTATGAAAATGCATTTGAATTAATTTTCATTGTTGTTCTTTATTACAATACATCTTTGCTACTATAAAACAAAAAAATAATCATTAATAATTTATAATGATAATAAAGAATTGACTTCAGGTGGAAGAAATTATTAAAAATTATTTAACATTTCATTTTCATAATATTACTGTCCATAATTAATTAATTCAATGCATTCCGGATAATTGCTATTATAGTATAAAAAAATAATGTATAATCTATGATCGATTACATTTCTTTCTGAAAATCCTGCTCAATTGAAATGATAGATGAATAAAGAGAATGGGAAAAGAATAAAGAGAATGGGAAAGAGATATAATTTGTTTCATTTCCATTTTGAATTTCAAGTTAAATCATTAAATCATATGTAAATTTCGAAACTTCCGTTCCGAATTGCAAATAAAGGAATATGATTCACTTCACTTTCGTCTTGAATTGTGAGTGAAATCAATGCAAAGGAAACGGGAAAGAACACAATCCGTTTCGAACTCCGAATAAAGGAATACAATCCATTCCATCTCCGTTTTGAATTCCAACTGAAGGGACATAATTTATTTCATTTCTGTTGCGAACCGCAAACAAAATCATTCAATCCCTACGCAAAGAACGTGGAATGAGACATGAGAATGTGATGCCAATACCAAATAAAGCATTCCAAATGTGTCTGTTATTCACGTATGGAACGTGAATTGCATAATAAGTGGCATTTGCAGGGATTCGAAGCCGACGAGATTTTTGTGATTGACGTGTAAATTTTACGTGAATTAATTAGTATTTATTATTCTGATAAATAGAATATTGATTATTCAGTAGTGTAACACCGATTTTGTTTTTTTGTTTTTTTTTTTTCCTTAGATACGATAGTCTTTTTAAACATAATTTTGTCGAAACGCATTGATTATGCATTATTTTGCAAATTATTGTGTAAAGTTACACGCTTTGTGCATATATAAAGAAATACTTTTTACGAATATTTTTTTCACGTGAGTAATGGTTACACTACGTCACGTCTATGTAATATCACGTATGGTAAGCATATTGTGTGCTATGCGTGAAAAATATTTTGTATACCTTATTGTATACCTTCATTCATCTTGTTTGTTTGTTTTTTTTTTTTCAGATGAATAATTCAAAATTTGATGGAAATATATCCGTAAGTACCGTGGGAAGTTTATGTTCCACGCAAGAAATTGATAATACGCTAAATACAACACAGTATTGCTTTCTGCGTGACGATTTCTTTCTGATTAAAGGTTTTCAATAATTAAATTTATTATATGATTTCTAATGAAAGTGTTAATAATTGAGGGACACAATAACTGCATTTCTTTTTCCTTAGGGAAAAATTTGTAGATTGAATAAAATATTGTATTGGGGAATTAGCATTTTAGCTTAATAGTAGTTTAAAGAATTAGCTAGCAGTTTATAAGATTAATAAAACTGTTTGTTTCATAGTAGTATTTTTTTCAAAACGTCTTGATTATGCTCAAAATCTCCTTATTAAGTAATTGAAAGAAAAAACGAATGCACTGATTGGGAGTTTCAGATATAATAAGACATTTGCTTTGATGATTAATACTTGTTAAATTTCATTTGGCACATTTTAATAGGTTTTATTTACAGTTACCCAAGCATTGTTCGAAGATTTCCAAGCGAAATGCGTACATTCAGAAAATATTAACGAATCTTTCGATTTAGTTGCTCTATTTTATGAGGTATACAAATTTATTTCTAATTTATTTTAGAATAAATGTGGGAAGTCGGTGTTTTTGGTTTTTTTAAAGCTAGTATTTATTTAGTATGGTTTCAGATATGCAGTGATGGAATAGCTGCTTTTCAAAAAGTATCAATGAGACCGGAAAAAACAACAGCATTAACATCCGTTTTACAGCAACTTTTAAATGAGCAACAAGCCTATCTTTTGTTGTTAAATCTTGCCAAGATGAATCGAATGTTGAATGATTTAAAGGTGGAATCAGAAATTTATTTCTAACCTATACTATAAATTTTAAATCTTGCCAAGATGAATTTATTTATGCAGCCATGAATAAAACATCTGAAATGATCAACAGACAACTGCCCAGTTCTGTTTCAAAGCAAATTTCTTTGACTTTATAGCCGTTTTATTAAATTCTGCAATTCGGTTTGTTTAATTTTTCTGCAAATTATTTTATAATCTAATTGGTGCTTTTTTCATGCTTTTACAATTTCTGTTCAGAATTTGGAGAAGCAATCTATTCTTGCTGATCTATTAATTACTGATGTGGAATCTAGGAGGCTACTGGTAATTTTTTTAAGGGTTATTTCAAGGGAAAAATCTTTAACTTCAAAGATAATCACATTTTGAAAAAGGCAATTACCTAAGTTATTTGTAATTTTTATGATATTAATTATTAGCGGCAAATTTTCTTAAGGTACTTTTGGAATGGTGTGAAGAAAATGCTTATAATGAACCTGAAGCAAATGCTGAATTGTTGAACGAATATGCATATCTCGAAAAGAACTGTACACTACGGTAAATTTTTATTTATTGTTATTTTATTACGCAATGAATTGTTAGCCTCTACTGTAGACGATATAGTAGATTGTTTACCCAATACTGATTTAGTAGACATTTGCATAAGTAAAAATCAAAAATTCAAGATAGTATGACATGCCTTGGTGGATTATTTGGATGGAACAACATGTAATGTGATGTTGTCATATTAAAATCAGCAAAACTCTTGCGACATTTGTGATAGCTTTTAACTCTTCATTTTATTCTAGTTTGACTCTAATGTATTCGGTTTGTATGCTTTTAATTATAAAAATATTCTAAAATACAAAAAAAAAAAATGATTATACACTTATACATATACATCCATGTACATTTATTATCCCTGTATCGTTGTAATTAAAAATTGCCAATTACAGAGCGGAAACATTACATGCTCGAATTCGTGGGGAAAACTTTTGTGACTTGGTAATCATTTTATTCATTTTTGTACTTTAGAAGAGGTATTGTTTTCTGATGAACAGTGTAATTAGACGTTTGACCTTATTTCACTTTTGAACTATTTTTTACTTTTCAGAAAATTTAAGACTATTTTTATTTTCCTGTGATACGGATAGTACTCATTGCTACTTTCATTTAAGTGACACCCATTCGATTTTTTAAGATTTGCTTATTTTTAAGTAAAAGTGAATTCAAAAAATCAATTGTCAATCAACTGTTATGATTCAGTGTCTCAAATTATAGGATTTAGACGGCGCGCTTCATGGACGTTTACACAATAAAGATGAAGAATTAGAAAGCAGAGTATACAGCGTGATTTATACACTAGTGCGATGTGGTCGAATTGATGAAGTAATAAAATGTTTAAATTTCCATCTTTTCACAAATTGATTTATGATTCAGTTCATTCAGTTATTTTTCCCTCATTGGTTTCATTATTGCAGGCATTATCATTGTTAGAAAAAGCTGGGCTTTATTCTTTAGTTCCTCTGCTACAACTGAGGAAAATGTCGCGCAATGCTGCTTTAACACCATTTTCTATAGATGAAAGTTCTTATTATCTGGCTCGATCTCGTTCATTGCTTAAGCGGACTGTTGATAAAATCGTTTCTAAAGTGTGTTTCCACAATTTTTTAAATATTAAATTGAAAAAAATCAATTTGTAAATTGGGACTCAGTATTTATTTAAAAGCAGCATTTTGAAAATGGAACTTTTTTCTTTGTAATCGCTGCGAATCTTTCTTGTTTTTCCCCCACTGTTTATAACATGATTTTCGACATTCTATATTTATTTGGTATTTTTTTTATCAGTATTTTACATAAATTCAGCACTTTTTTTTATCATTTATTGATGGCGATTTAGGGCACATCAATGTCACAGGTAGAAGCCTGTCTATGGTCAGTGGTAGTTGGACGTCTCGAACCAGCGCTCTCTTTGTCATCTCGTACCGAAGATCGTCTTTGGTGTTATCTTAATGCAGCTGTTGAATCACGTTTAGATGCCGCAATCACCAATGCTCATAATGGAGATTTTGATGTTGGTATTGGTCGTGAAGTTGAAAATGACGATCTTCGAATTAATTCTATTTTCGATGAAATTGCTACGGTTTGTTTTCGCCAAACAAGATTTTAAAAATTTTCTTCTAAGATACTTAATATTATTTAAATTCAAAGTGACTATCCTTTTTATTATTGGAGACAATAAGCTTTAATTTAAAATTCATTTTCTAACTGATATTATTGCAAATTGAATTTAAATTATTGCTTATTAGTACAAATTAGTATGTTTTACTTCAAATTCGAAATGTTAAACTCTTCTCATTTTTAGGCTGAACGATCTCCGTATTACACTATTTATCGACACATAGTGAATGATGATTCTTTATCACTGATTGCATCTATGGATATGTGGCTGGAACAGTATGAGGATGATTTAGAAAAATTTCCACATATCATACGTTTTATGGCTCATCTTGTTTTACTTCTTCGATTCAGTGGTCAACCAGTACAGGTGAGAGTAGTTAAGATCTTTTGAGATGTATTTTTTAGTAAAATATCCTTTACTGTACTATTACCGTGACGAGAGATGTTTCACAACTTTCTAAACGTATTCAGGAAACTTGAATACGCTTAAAAACTGGTCAGGAATACGTATGATGTTCTCACCCATATAAAAGGCTTCGTCACAAAATCTGTAAAAAATAGAGGGAAAAAATGGATAATATAGCATTTCGTTAAATCAGAACTGTTTGGCTGATGTCATAAATCTTTTGATTTGTTTTCTTTTGAGGCGGTATCTGTTCAATAATCATGCTATCATTTTGCTTCATCTTGTTTCTCTTCTGTTAATTCTTTTAAAAGTTAAATTTCCACAAACTTGATCAAATTTTATGAATTCTAAATACATTTCATTATTAGTCGTATGTATTTGAGTTAATTTTAGTTATGATAACTGTAGGATAAATGCATATACTGAAAAACATTAAAAATTATTTATGTCTCGATTTTAGGAAGAAAGCGCTAATTCAGTCATGCGTAGCTACGTTCGTTTATTGGTCTCATTGAAGTTATATTCGATTGTGCCATATTATGCTAACAAATTACCGTTAGAAATGGCTGAAGAGATGGTTGTTGAATTCATGTGTCGTAAGCTTTTATTGACATTTTTTATTTACATTTATCATAAGTATTACTAACATTCTAACAGTGCTACTTATTTCTATTCGACATAGAATTATGTTAATAACAGAATTATGTACTTTATTGATGTAATTAACTTATCGGGTATATTATTTACTACTTCGGTCATTATCATTATTCATTAAGAATAAGTGTTTTTCAGAATTAGAAGAGGAAAATGTGCGAAAAGATGTCCTTGCTGCTGCTAGTGTTGCAAAAATGGATGGTGTTCGTTTATGCAAAAAGATCTTTAATTGTATAATTACTCGTTATCCAGTAATTGAAGAGGTGATCAGTTTTAATTTTCTTTTTCTCGCTCTTCTTTTTTTGCATTTTATTTCTTGATTATTAGCTATTTACACAAATTTTCAACGAAAACCACTTTTTCATGTTATAATTCATGATAAAAAGTGGTTTTCGCTCAAGCTTATTCCTTTTTATCTCTGAATTTTCATAGGAATCCAAGAGAGATGATGTATTAATTAATGCATGGAATTGGTTAATATATCCAGGTAATGAAACATATTATGATGCTATGTTGGGCATGAATAAAATAATGCGCGAATTTTTTTGTAAGTTTCGTTATATTTATTGCCTAATATGGCTCCATGATTTTATTTCATAGTTTTTTTTCTTCGGGATATAAGTAAATCTTTTTTCTCGGGTAATGCTTCATTTAGCAACAAATGAAGCATTACCCGAAAATGATTTTTGAGAAAGTACTGTTGTTATGAATAACGAATTAAACTTTCTAAAAATTTGAAAAAAGGATTTTTCAGATGTTGATAAGTTGGACAGAGCAAGGAAACTTTTGCAACAGTCAAAAAAATTGGTTGACAAAATAGTCGGATCATTTCGTCCTATTATTGAGACTAGTGATACAGTTGAGTCGAAACTTTTAAGAGCAATCACTGAATACAAAGCGTATGAATGCTACTTGGTCAGTTTCAATTTTCATTCATCATGAGATTCTTGTGATTTGAAAAGGAATCACCTTGAAAACAAAACTCTTTTGATCAGCTTATTTTCTGTCTTCTCCTTTCCTCTCTCTCTCTCCCTCTCTGCATATATATTGGATAGATAGGTAGATAGATAAGATTAGATTGGATAGATTAAATTAAGTAGATAAATAAGATTAAATTATACAGATAGATATGTAGATAAGTCTAAATTAGAAGATATCTAGCCTTAGATAGATTAGGTAGTTTTTTTTTTTTTTTTTTAAACTTTCTGATGCCTAAATACAATTGTGCTACTTTAGAATGCTTTGATGAAATTCAATGAATGGTTCAAGCAATCACAGCGTTCAGTACCCTCAATTATGGAGAATTCAACAGATGACGTTGGAACATTAATGGATATGCAACAGAGGATAACATTTGAAGTGATACATCAACGAGCAAATGAAAAAATGCAGAGATATGAAAATGCCTCTAAACAGAGCACTACTGTTAGCTTTTTGATCTAACTTTATATAATACTATGAGTAATTTGTGGAACTGCTTTTTGCTTTTTCATAAGCATATATTTCAATAATTACAAAATGCAACGTTTAGAATGATTTTTTTTTTTTAAGGAAGCGATAGGAGCGCTCGATCTTGTGCTACGTTTTCCAAATGGTTGGATGACATTTAAGGGAGTGGAGAGTGAAATACTAAATGTGGTAATATAATGGATATTCAGTCTTATCTATAAAAAAATATTTACAGCAAGTTTTACAACATGTTGAATGCTATTAGGAATATTCCAACGTAATATATTAATTTACTATGATTCAGGAAGAAGTTAAAAAACTCACGGGAATAAAGTCTCGTTATATAACTGCAGTTATCATTATGCTAGTTACTATATTTGAAAAAAGTGATATAAATCGATCGGCACAATTGGTCGAATTACTAGCTGATGAGGAGTATAAATTAGCAGAGGTAAATTTTTTTTGTTACAAATTTTATTATTGCATTGATAATGCGCACTTTTATGAAACATATTTCGACAGTTTTATTTCTAACTCGCTTTGCAATAATTACAAGTTCCAGTGAATTTTTAAAAACCTTCATTCCTGAAAACAATTATACTTTCTATGTCCATTCATTTTTTTAAGTATAATATCTCGTTTTCAGGTCATACCAAAGGAACAATTAAGGATACTCATAAAACAGCTTTCAGTTAATGCTTACAAGAGCTTGTGAAATCGAAATGTGATGTTCGTTGTTGTATGTATACTCTTCAGCGTATACCACCTGCCTTGTTTATTTTCACGTTTAAAGTTTTTCTTGAAAAATAAAAAGAAATGTTAACTTTGAAATCTTAGTTCACTCGAGTATCTTCATGCTTCCTGTACATATATGAAAATTTCTTTTTATTCAGAATTTAGTCTTATAAAAAATGTGTAATAACAGCTAAAATATGATGTAAACAGTATAAAATGAACAGATTTAAGAGACAAGCAATATATATGGCAGTTATAGCAGTGTTGCTGCCGACTTAATAAAAATTCAAATTTGACTAAATGACTTAGGAAGTTCTCCTTTCATTGATTTGAATTGGTTTACCGGTCTGTTGAACAGTTGCTGATGGTTCAGGGATTGGAGATGACTAAAATATTATGTTTCTGTAGCGAAGGAATTGTTATTTTTGTAAAGAATCGTTGAAATTGTTCATGCTAACATTTGCAAAATATCAGAAAAAAAAGGAAACACTACGGCGATAATCATAAATTGAGTTTTTTACAACAGGGAACAAATTGCTTCGAAATTTTAATGCAAAACATGAAAAGCAAAAGAAAAACAAAAAGTAAATGATTGTATCTAATTATGTAATTTCAAATGTTAAGAATTACCTGATGTTGACAGGATTTGTCAGGCCAAGGTGTTGGTAATTTAGATTGTCGCATTGTAATGATAGGAGATGTTGGTTTCTTATCTTTTACAGAATCAGAAAGTTCTAATACACGCTTCGCTAATTTATCATATTCTTCTGATCTGAAATTAATCAAGTATTCAAAGATTAAGGGAATGTTCAAATTTTCTAAACCAATCAAAGATTAAGGAAATGTTCAGATTTTCTTCGTATAAAATAAGACATAAAAGAATGTTGTATAATTTTGGCTGCCATTGAAATGACACAATCTAAATTGAATGAATGGAACCGATTGATGGAATCAGAGAAACGGAAAATTTACTTTTCTTGTCGCATAGCAGTTTGTTTTTGGAGCTCATCAGATGTCTCTTTATATCTCTTTTCGATACTTTCATAGCGTTCTCTACATTTCTGTAATTCATTTTCCTGATTTTTCACCTGCAATTATTCAATTCAAATTTGATTAAATGAAAGCAATTTTTTTTTAACATGGAATTAAATTAAAAAGAATTATTTGAGGTGAATTCCATTCATACCCACCTTTAGGTGGGAAAAAATATATGAAGGGAAAAAATGTTACAAATTATCAAATCTTACTTTTTTCAGTAGATCACGATTATGCTCTTGTAAATAATCTATCTCATTTTTCTGCGACGATATTTCTTTCACTGTTTCATTCATCTTAAATAATTTAATTTCATCTTTAATTTACAAAATTTTGAATCGAAACTTTTTCTTTCGGTATAGCAAAATTTTACCTTCTGATGTAAATCGAAATTTATTTCTTTTAAAATTTCAACATCGGTTGTAAGATTTGTAACATTATCTGTTAATGAACTTCCCTTAAAAAGAATTTTTCTTAATTAAAATTTGATTATCATATAGGATATTTAGATAATCTTGAATTTTCATCAAGCAAATTTTTAAATGATAAATTTAATGATTTAAATAATAAATCAATGATAAATTTCAATTTTTATAACCAAATGATAGATTTTGAAAAATCATAAAATTTATAAAAAAAAGTGAAAAATAAAATACCTTTTTAAGTAATTCATCACAACGTTCAGTAAGAATGAATTTCTCATGTCTCAGTGATTTATTTTCATTGGATAATGATTCAGATAATACTTTTAAAGCATCTAATTCTTTTTGCATTCGTCCGCGAGATTCTCGCGCACTCTCTTCAGCTTTTCGATATTGCTCCAACTAGAATAAATGAAAGTAATATAATTCTCTCATAATATAATATTTGTTTCAAAAAATTTTGCAATTCTCATATTAAATTTATAAAAAAATTAGACATTGGTAACTTCAAATTTTTACAATCCTTATATTAAATCTATAAAATATTTGAGCATTTAACTATCAGTTACTAATATTTCTATAGAAATTAATTCGAATTATAGAGAATCCATATTTAATATTAAAAGTATACCTCTGCGATAGTCCTTCGATTGCGTTCTTGTTCCGTTTGTAGTCTTTCTTCCATTCTTAATAATTCGGCTTGCAATGATTTTTCTGATTCTTTCAGCTGTAACCATTTTTACTCTTTAGTAAAATACGAATTTTTTATAAAAAAAGAAAAAAAAAACGATATTTCTGAGTTCATGAAAAATTTTCGCATTAAGATGTCTTCTTTTTTTTCCTTAAATTATAAAATTTTAGAAAATAAACTAACTGAAGCATTCTCTGCTAGTTTTATCTCTTTTTCTTGTGTATGATCAATTTGCTGATTGAGTGTTTTTATCCTCATTTCTAATCGTGTTATCTCTGCTGATAAATGCGAATTCTCTTTTATCAATGCACTGTTTTCTTCCAAAGCCTATAATTTTTAAGAATTATCACTAACTAAAAATGTTATTTGTAAACAACTTGCAAAATGTTATCATGTATGAACAACGAACATATAGCAAATTTAATGATTAACCTTTTCCGCAACAACTTTATCTTTTTTAGCTGTTAATTGTTCTTCACGTAGTGATCGTTTCATTGAAGTGATATTATCCTGAAAAAAAAAAGAAAAAGGAAAAAACTCTCATCATTTTATCATTTATTATACAATCTTCTAAATTATGAATAAAGTTAATAATTTTTCAATAATTTAATCTTCATCAAATTATTTCCTTATCAATACGCATTTTAGTTAATCTATCAAAACTAAATAGAAGTGAATTTTTTTTTTGCTTCATTCACTCAAAATGTATTACACTAAAATCATGCTATAAAATGCAAATTTAAAATAAATGTTAAATTCTCAATTTACAAAACAATACATTAATAATTAATGATAAAATGCAAATTTAATTTAAAATAAATGCCAAACTCTCAATTTTATTGTAGCCAATAAAATTAAAAGCAAATACTAAACATTCAATTTACTATAAGTTAAATAAAGTTGAAGTAAGCCAATTTGTTATTATTGTTAAGTATTAAAAAGCTAGCAAATAATACACTAACAATTAATGATGCTTCTTTATTTTCCATTTCTTTTAATGTATTTTCTAAATGTCGAATTGTCTTCAATAATCGATCAACCTCATTTTTCTTCTCTTCTTCAACATCAAGCAATGCTCTCTCATCTCGATTTTTCTCATCAATCGTCATCTAAAAAAAAGAGAAGCACTAAGAATAATTAATACTGAAAATGTTTCCAATTAAATTTACAAATTTTCATAAATATAATCAATAAATCTATTTCCAACTTACTCATCAATCACAATTCATTCATTCATTCATTCATTCATTCAAATGATAATTTTTATTCAAATTCAATTAATATTTAAGAAAATCGGCATTTTTTCAACGATTATTTCAAAAATTCTCACAGTTTTTTGAATTTAATTTAGAAAAATACCCCAGGGATATATTCCTGAAAGAGTTAAATATAAGGTAAAACTTTTTTGACTATATTTTATCAAGCACTAAATAATAATCTAACTGATAATTTCTCCGAAAAAGAAAAAAATTTACAGAATTAAAACACTTTTTATAATATTTACCTGTAATTGATTGGTTGCATGTCGTAATTTATCAGCCAATTCATCTTTTTCAATTTCCATTTTTGCCACATGTGATTCCTGTTATTATATAGATCTTTTTACAAAGCAATAACAATAACTGATGAAAAGATATGAAACATTAACAAAAACCTTATCAGCTAATGCAGGTGTTAGATAATCAAGTCTTCTTTGTAGTTCCACAACTTCTTCCATTAGTGCACGTTTATCTCTCGCAAAATTTTCTTAAATACATATGCAAATTTTATGAATGGCTTTTAATTTCAATTTAAAATCATTAAAACATTTTTGATAAAAAAAATTTTAATCAAACAAATAAAATTTAGATGAAAGAATCATTAAGTTTTTCTTAAAAAGAATCTTCATTTATTAAAGCAGATGTTAAATTTTTAAAATAAATAATTCCAATGAATATATAAATTTATTATTCAGAAGTTAATCTAAGAATTCTTGAAGCAGAAAAATTGAAGTAATTTTCATTGCAGCTAATCATTGTGTATTGTCAGGGATGAATTAAATGTTTTCTTTGTTTTCTTTTTTCCAATCGTTTTAAATTATAAAGTTTACCGATAATCAATTGTTTTAATTGCAAAGTCTATTGATAATCGATTTGTAGATTTTGACAGATGGATGTAAAAAGCAATTATTATTTGCTCACCTTCATTTCTTTGCATTTTCGCTTTTAATTCTTCGATGTAATCTGATAATTGAGTATTTTCATATGCAATCCTTTCAGTTTCAGTTGTTTTTTGTTTCAAGCATCCTTCAAGTTTTCGTTCTCTCTAAAAAACTATCATCGAATTCAATTGTCAACTATTAACGATATCTGTAAATGATAATAAAATCAAATACTGAAAATAACATTTACTATTGATTAATATATTAGTTATTATTAAACAACAAGGATCAAATAAAAAAGTTTTGTTTCATTCTTTTTTTTCAAATTACAAGTGATAATGCACAACAAATGAAATAACCTGATATAATTCTTCTAATTTATGCAATAATTCAGCTTGATCGGTTGCATAGGAAGATGATTTCATATCGTAACGATTTGAAGGAATGGATGTTTCCGTAACTTCAGGTTCCGCATACGAAACTCTTTTCTGTATTCTCCATGATTTCTCCTTATCATCATCATCCCGATTATCAATTCTAGATGATTCATGCTCTCGTGATATAGCTAAATTTGTAGTCAAACTTAAAGATGGTGAAGTATCACTGTGATATGAA
>SSBO01000013.1:1681487-1724595 GCA_005281725.1 Wuchereria bancrofti | reverse complement strand
AAGAAAAAAATTTACAAATTAAAATTCAAAACTTACAAATAATTATTTTCAAGTTCCAAAAGATAAATCTGTTGTTGCAATTGTCTTGCATATTGCTCTTGTAGATGAATTGCTGATTGTTCAAGATCATTTTGTCGACATGGACATGTTCTTGTCCTGAATTTTTCAACAATACATTACAATTTTAATATTAATAAAAAAATTCATTCTATGAGGGTAACTAAAAATTTTGTTACAAACAAATAGTTTTAAAACTAACACTTTTGAAATGGCAGTTTTAATTGATGGTACCGATGAAGTGACAATATTACGCATATTTCCAATGCTACCACTTTTTCGAAGTGTTGTCTTTGTGGTTGTTGTTGAGGTGGACATTGTCCGATGTGCTGCTGACCTTTGTGACATCATTGTTGCAGATGATTGAACATTTTGTTGTAGCCTATGGCATGATGTTTTATTGAAACCCATATAACCTGTACCTAAAATTTTAACAGCTTTCATTCTTCCTTTTTTTTAAAAAAAATTAAATCTTATTATAGTTAAGAAACATAAAAATTTAACAGTAATATAACTAGGGATGTAATAATAAGTAAAAAATTGCTTACTTTTATCAAAAACCAATGTCTAAAACTTTAAATTTATTGAAATATTATCAAATTAGATATAAATATTCAAACAAAATGGAAAAAACTCAATATATATGTATTAATTTATATTTAAAAGGATTAATGATTATCTATTGCATTTAAAATATTGTTTTTTAATAAATATTTAATTCAAAAAAAAGCTCAATATATATAAATATATATTTAAAATGATACTACTTTTAAATAATTGAACAAGTATTAAATAATCATAATATAATATTAAGTTTAATAAAAAGTGCAAAATATATACATATATATATTGGCAAATATGAATAAACATTTAGAATTGTAAATGAAGTGGAAATGAAAAAAAAATGACAAATCGCGAAAAAAAAAGAGTGATAAATAAAAGTGGGTTAATTTTTTTTTTATTTCCATTTTTACAAATCAAAAATTTTCACCTTTTATAGCAAGATTTCCAGCTGAACCAAATTGTTTCCGCTGTCGTTGATTCATTATTCATGAATAAATTGTGCATTTTCTACTCTCAATGCTGCTTCAAACGCATTACTTGGACTGGAAGAAAAAGAAGGAGAAATTTCCAAAAATTTTTTTTTATATAAAATTGCTATAACTACTTGTCAAATTCAAATTTTAATTTTAATTCAAACAATGACAGGTTTTTATAATTTCTAATAACACAAAACTTTTCAGTTTATTTATAAGACTAATATAATTGATTAACCTTTTACTTTTTAAATAAAAAAGAATAGAAAGAATTTGAATAGCAATAATAGCAATAGAAGAAATAAGATATACTGAAACGTTAATATTTCCTGAATATTATAATTAAAAAATGATATCCGGAAAAAAAATTCAATTGAATTATAGAAAAGAAAAAAAAAGTGTTACGGATTAGGCATAGAGCACAAATGCAATTATTTAAATCTATGTTTAAAAATTCAAAAAAAAAAGATCGTAAACTGAGCTTAAAAAACTGATATATTTTTTTTTCTATATATATATATATATTTTTTAACTGCTGATATATTTTTGAAATTTTTCTAAAATATTTAAATATTTTAAAACAGTTCAACTTTTTTTTTCATTTATTTGATTCAGCGCTTCTTTTTTTTTTCTTAAAGAAACATTTTCAAAAATATTTTTAAATTAAAAAAAATAAATTGGCTTTCTTTTTTTATTATTCTCATCCTTTTTTGATTTTTGTTTAATGCCAATGAATAAGTAGCATAGTTCGAGTAATATTCTAAATAGAATCTTAAATAAAGCAAGTTAAAAAAGAAAAAAACAAAACAGAAAAAAAGATGAGACAATTGTTAGAGGAAAAAGAAAAAATCGAAAAGTATTAAAAAAATTGAGAAATTGAAAATGAAATCATTTTTATTAAAATGTAAAAATCTTAACAAAACATCATACGTGCTTTTTTATTATGTTGGAAAAGAAAACTTTCACAAAATAACTTATACTATTGTACTAATAATTTTCTACAATTGAATTCAGTCAATAAAAATGCCGTTAAAATGTTGAATTTATCAAATATTATTAAAGCGTGCTAATAAAAATATGTAAATCTTTCTATACTTTAACCAAAAATGGTCACCCAGGCAACGAACGCAATATGCTATAAGCAATACATTGTACTCTGAGACTTACTCGAGAAATATGTAAAAATTTTTACCAAACTAATTTCAAATATACGACTATAAAAATATAATACTAAAATTAGTTTTAAAGAAAAAAAAAATTGGTTCATCGTAGCTAATACACGCATATTAGCAAATATTTAATTAAATTTTATTAAAAGTTAGCAATTTCCAAGCTAAAATATATTTGACTACTTTATAGTTAAATGATGGAAATGTAAATAGTATATAGCAGATAATATTATTAGCAAAAAAAAAAGACTTCTTTCTTCAAATCTTAATCGATGATAAATGTACGGATGTCGAATTTTTTTCTTTCTCATTCCTTTAACAAATGAAGAATTAACGAAATAAATGCAGATTTTTTAAATGCAGAAAAGTTAAATGAAGTAGTTAAAACGTTAAATAATAATACGGCAAACAAAATCTTATTTAGAGCTGTCTCTTGCATTGAAACTTATTAATTTAAAACTAAAAATGTTAGCATAGTGCAAGTATACTTCTAACCGGAAATTACCTTTGTCAATTTATATGGTACAATGTTACATGTTGCATAATCGAATAAAATAAATTTTTTTCCATTTGGAAACACAGCTTATCAAAATTATCAATATTATCTTTTTCTTACATGCATTATTTTGCAGAGTTAAAGGAATAATAATAGTATCATGTCATTTTTATAGTTTAGCATGATTTAAGGCAAATGACGGGTTTTTTTTTTTATCTACCTTTTCTCCTTCCTTTTTTTTTTTCAAATGCTCTATTCACACAGAAATCCACTACATATATTCCAAATCTTCCCAGTAATTATTACGAGGTATAACAGTACTATAAATTTGACTAATGAAGTGAGTGGTTTATGATGCAATAATAATGCATAAAGGTAAAACACTTTTCCTTCAAATATATATATATATATTTCACATGTATTATATACATGACCAAGGATTTATGAAATATAAAAAAAAAATGTTACAGGGAAAATTTTTTAGAATTCAAAATTTCATATTTCCGAGATTGAGAATCAGTTAGTAATACACTCATGATAGTTTACAATAATCTAAACTGGGAATAACTAGCAATAACATAGATACAATTGTTATATGGGAAATACATTATCTTTTGCCGCTAACATCTGAATGAAATGATGAAAAGGTGGAATCCTTATATTTCTATCTTATATATCAACAAATCGGCAATTAGAAGCAATTAGAAAATCATTTTCAATTGCATATATTCAGAAGTACAATAACAACAGATTCATAGTAGAAAGACAAAAAAATAAACTAGGAAGACAATGTGGTGAGTTTTTCCAGACAATAATCAAAAAGAGTATTTTTTTACAATTTATATTTCAAAAAATATTTAAAATGACAGTCCCAATCAGCCACCAACCTCAATAAACGTAAAAAAAAAAGCAAAATGAGCATCTGACTTTGTGTAAGAATATTAATAATTTATTTATCTGATAAGGATTAATTGCCAGGATTTTTAAGATGCTGATCTCCCTTGTTCTGGCATAGAAACACCAAATTTCGACTGATGCGCTGCACTCTTTGCAGGAATTAGTAATTCATGATGAACGTATGACTCACAAGGATAACACCAGACCGAAAGATCGGTTAAACTTAGTGCCATAGAATGACCAGTACGCATTTGATGAAATACTGCATGACCAGCAATGTAACGGCTACAGTTGACCTAGAGTAAGAAATCTCTTTTAAATTTTAATATCTGTATTAAACAAGTCAGTCATTCAAATTGCAATATTCAATTTTAATACACACAGCAGCAGTACTTCAATACAAAGTAAGCCACACCATAGAAACGAAATTATATTCAGCAGCCAAATTATTGCCACATTTCAACACAAATAATTGTCATGTGTTTTGCAAATAACAAATAAACGAACCATAATTTGATTTAACAATTTGAAAATCTTTTTTTTTTGATGCTAAGCTAATATGATAACTGCAGTTTTCCTGGATATTTTATGTTTTCTTTATAAAGAAGGTACGAACCAAATAGCAAGTTAGACAAACCCACTGTTCCTCATTGGAGTGGCATTCTGAACAACATGCTAGTGCATTAATGCCTTCAGCAGGAAGTTCTCTAATCTGAAATAATAATAAGTGAAAACGAAATAAGACAACAATTTTTGAAAATAAATTGCAGCGGTAGGTAACATACTATCATAAAAGCTAGATTTATTTTTCCTTGGATGCAAAAGTTTTGCAACAGTATGATAATGCTACACTAAACTTCACAGATTATGGAAGGAAGCAAAACTCTGGTCTTCATCGAGACTTATAACGATTATGCAATCCATCAAATAATTTTCAAAAACTCTCATCAAATAATTTTCATATGTCTGATATACATTTAAAGAATCTCTGAAAATGAAAAATATTGTTCCAGTGTATTTCAACCTTTTAATATCTAATTTCCTATTACAAAGACTGCTCAGCTTGATCCAAATTGAATTTTCAATTCAACTAAAATATTAGCGAAAAATCATTTCCATAAGTCATTTCATTGTTCTCATCTTATATTTTCCGCACACTTTTATCATTTTAGGGAATGAAACAAGTAATTATCAAAATTTTGACACAAACTTAACTCAAAGACGAAGAAAAAGCTACACTACTTTACTTTCTAAAATAAACATTATATTTGAGTCAATAATAATAATTCTATTTGTTGAGTTTCAGACTTCTACAAATATTGAGATCTAACAAATTTCGGAAATTCCAAACTAAAATTTAATCCTTAACAATATAAAACTATCATTTAGAAAAACTATAAAAAGCAATCAAAACTACCTCTACTAAATGTGGACATTCTGGCAATGGAACAACTGTATGCATAATAATTTGACTATCTACTTGCGTTGATGATGAAGATGATGAAATAGTTCGTCTTATTCCACCGCTACACGTCATTCCTCTTTGTTGTTTCCCTTTCTTTCTCCCTCTCCCTCTCTTTCTTCCAAAAAAATTAATAGCAGTAAGATAGTTCAATTTTAATCTAAATTTGTCAGAAAATTTCAAAAAATTCAAAAAAAAAAAAAAAGAAAACACATCATATCACAACATTACATCATATTTTCTAATCTTATTATCAATCCCTTCTCTCTACTGTTCTCAGTTTCTCACTTACATCACCAACCCCACCTCCCCCACCCTCCACTCACCTTCAATTCAGCCCACCACCGACCACTACCACCACCACTATCACTAACAAAACATTTCCAATTTACACTAACATTTATATGCTACGTCTTGTATGGTTTACATTTCTTTGCTGAGTATCACGATGAAAATCCATCTCATTTTCTAATTCCAAGTTCATGATGCTAATATTTCAGTAATTTAGCAATTAAGCATTTTATGGGAATGGGAGGTACATAGCAATTTTGCTAAAGTTTTTTGCTAGCAATTTTGCTAAAGTTTCGAAACTAAACTACGAGAATTTTGGTAAATATATTGATATTGTTAAAAATTAGATTGAACTTTAAAAATTAAATTAAACTTTCAAATACATTTAAATAACATAGTGGTTTATAAACAAAAATAATGTTTTGTAAAATATTTTCCTATCAGTGACAAAAATTAAATTTTTACATTATATGATAAAGAAAGGAAATTAGATGATTTATGATTATGGCAAAAGATTTTTAAAATATAATTTGATAGCTATGCACTAATTTGTTTTTCAAATGTATTTGAATAGCTAATTGCACATAGCTAAGTTTAGTTTTTCAATTTTTCATTTTCTTTTTCTAATTTCATCCTTCCTTTCATCATAAGATATCGTAAACTTATTAAGAAGAATACTTATTATCAATTATTAATGAATGTTATAATTTTAGATATGTTTCGTGCAAGAAGAGGACAGTATCAAATGCAAAATCAAGATTTGTTCAGACATGCACCAATTACAAAAGCTTGGTAATAACTTTTTCATTTTTAATTTTGTTGGGATTTTTCTTTTCGACCTTTTTAAAATTGAAATTAACTTTTCATTGTAAGAGCTATTGATTTGGTTTGATTAAAAACGCTCTACTGTTTGTGATGACTGAAGAAAAATAGGCGATTTGTTAAGAATGTTATAGGTTGGAATATTTATTTAACAAAAAAATGAGCTGTTTGTAGAAATTTACATAAATTCAGGTTATTGATCACGCTGTTCAATTCTGTCGTCTGCATGTACTTAAGTATTAATGATTTTGATTCTTGGATTGCACCATCATTGGGAAATATCATTTCCATTAAAGGAGTAAGTACTTTAAGAAATATGCATGTTTGATTTATGCTCATTAAGGATATGTTATGCACTATCCGTTGTAACTAATTGTAATTAATTCATTAGTAAAGTTGATTTTTACAGGTGATAACTAACTCGCTGATAATAATTCAAGGCACTTTTTAGGTTTTGCAAATAATTCCATCAAAATTTATTTTTCAAAATCCTTCGTCACTTGTTAGTGGATTAATCTTGTTATATTATGGTCGATTAGTGGAACGTCGCTTTGGTTCCTCCAAATTCATGGTAACTTATCAAACTACGACATTGCATATCTAATTATCAAAAATTAGAAATGCATTTTATTTGCATTAGTTATGCAACGGTATTCCAGTGACGGTTTATGATTATAAAAGTTTGCTATGGAATAAAACTAGTTTTTAGTTAGATCATTTTGATAAAGTTTATTTAATTCTCATTATCGAATGCTTCCACCACTACTAAAGCTTAATGAAGTAAAGCTTAATTACTATGCTGAAATCTTAGTATAATTCGATATATCATTAATTATAAGAGATATATTTACTTATAGAACTTCATTTTATTCAATTTTCTTCATGCAACTGCAATGGAAATAATTATTTATTTTGTTCTCTCACGGTTTTATGATTATATCCCATCAACTATGTATTTTGTTATTGGACCGTATGATTTGCTCACTGCACTGTATCTAACATATGTGAAAGAGATACCACTAGTTCCATATGCCAGTATACTTGGCTTATCATTATCAGCGCATAGCTTTCCATTCATTATATTTATTCAGGTTCTTTTCTATTGCTAATTTTAATTAAAATGAAAATACAATAAGTAAAAATTTTCAATTGCTTTTGCTGAAAATTTCATAAGAAGGAAACAAATTTTGGTAATTTTTTCATATCAGTTTATTCTGCTCAAACATGATTATATATCATATGACAAAGGTATTAACAATACCTTTATAATATGATATGAATAAATAGAAGATGCCAATAATTAATTGTCGCTTTTATTCAGTATGCTGAAAGATATAATTTCGAGAAAGATAATTTCTAAAATACTCATTTTAAAGTCTTCAGGAAACTACGTGTAATATTATTTATGGCTGTTCATTAACCAGGAAAAGTTGATTTAAGCTAAAACATTATTGTAATACAATTTTTACTCCAACTTTCTTGCTGTTTTTATTATCTAACTTAATGATTAAAGAAATTATAAAAACCTTTAAAGTTTTATCATAATGTAATAAATCCACCTAATTCTTTCAGTTGTTTACATTATCGAAGCCGGTAGTGATTGCATGTACAGCTGGTGCCTTAAGCGTCTTTTTGTATCCAGAACTTTCTACAAAATTTAATTTCTTGCCCAGTTCCCTTGTTCGGCTGTTTCGTTCCACTTCAAACCCAATTGGTTGGCTGTTTCAGAAATTTGCAGAATGTGGTGAATTTGGAAGAGAGGTTATTTTATCAAATTTTGAGAAAAAAAATTCGCAAAAAAAAATTTAATACAAGTTTGCCAGTTAGATTATGCGTAAAACTCTTTTAAACTTTATGAATAGATTTTTGCAGGGAAGTGTTTTACCGGTAGCAGCAACGATTGAGAGACAAAGGATAGATATTCTAGATAATTACGAAAGGAGATTAATGTTTGGACAAATGCAACGTGTTTATAGCAGTGAACGAGTAAGATACATTTTGTAATTTCTATAAGTTCTATCTGAAATAGATGGTTTGTAATATTGTTGTTTTATTCACAATAAATTTAAAGATTCGATACTCTTCTTCACCTTTTCTACAATTGCACCTGGAGTAAGCATGATTTGGTGTTAGTGAAATTGACTAGCATGTAGATCAATTAGGTACTTTAAAAAATTTTGTTAATAGAATAATCGCTGTAGTATTACTTATCTTCAAACAGAACCTATGTTGACTATATTTATGACTGAATTATCTTACTGTGTAGTCGATTTATAGAACTATGATTTAATTTTCACTTTCGTTTGGACTATTTCAAAATGCTTTATTTGAGCAGTGAATTTGGAACGGAAATTCCAATTTTATTTTTTATTACTAAAATTGTAATACATCAGGCAATTGTTTCAGGCTCATCCTAGTGACAGTCAGCTTCATTTCTTGAGTCGATTATTGGGCAGGGCATCCGGTGGTACTTTTTCAACTCTTTTTTCTAATATTTTTTGAGCATTCTATTAATACTAAGAGATGGTATATGTAAAAACTTTTGTTTTTCTTGATCCCAGGATTTTCATAACTTATTGATAGTATGTCAACAAATGCATGTTTAGGTTCTTGTAAGAAAAAAATAAATAGCTTGTTTATTCCTGGAACATTTAGATGGTGCACTATCTAACGAAGACCAAGTGCGTCAACTTGTGGATATGGGTCTTGGATCTCGGGAAGATGTCAGAGAGGCTTTACAGCGATGCGGTAATGATGCTTCTGAAGCGGCTAATCTATTATTGCATAATAGACGTTGAACGTTAACGTTAACTGATTTCCATACTTAGTTCAAATCGTTGTTTAATTTTATGTAATAATTTTCGATTTTTATGAACTCAACTTAAGCTTGCACTAAGAATATTCATTTCGTTTCCTTTCTTTTCCAAATAAATTTATCTTCATAAAATTAAGTTATAGAAAGGAATTATAAGTGTTTTAAAATATGACACATATAATTATTTCTTCATATGATGATTTTGTAAAGGATGAATTTCGTGCAGATTTACTACATATATATTTTTCTTATTTGTCTCTTATTTTTTATTGTGCACATCCACCATTGTAAATATTAATAACGCTGAATTATACAAGTAACGGTGTCCCCATGTATAATTGACTTACATTTCAGAAATAAGGTATGCTTAGATTTGCATCACCTTTGCAAATATAAGTGAAAGGCCAAGAAGGCAGATGTGGACAATTATGTTTCTAATTTTCTTCTATTATTTATTGTCTGTGTGCTTTCTGATGAAAACTGTAAATTTTGAAGATTGCATAGAATGCTGCAGTAGTATTATTTTAGTCTGTATATATTCGTCAGTTACTCTCACGCTTTCGTTTCGTGATTCGTCATAATTCTTTGAACTATGTCCTCAATTTTTTGGTAATTTTTAAATAACTCTAAGAAAGTCTAAAATTTGGAACAATGCTTTAAATCAAACTTATGTTTTTCTTGTGTAGTAAAATAAATAGGATACTAAATTTATATTTTATGTTCTTATTTGCATGAAAATTGTATTATCTTAGTATTCTTGGTGATCTCAAATTGTATTTTTTGCAGGAATTGAGCTTCACTGTTTGCTTCATTCAGTGTGCTGTAATTCTATGAAGCTTAAGCATTTGCTGTGATTAGATATTAGATAGATATTTTCTAGGCCATACTTTTCTTTTAAATTCTCAAGTCTAATGTGAATTGATTATGTTATTCTCGTTTATTATGTTTTCTTTAATTTTTCAAATTAGTTTTTGTTCTAATGTTTAAAAAAAAAAATCAGCAAAAGTGTAATTTTTCAATTTGGTAGTAATCCTTGTAATATTTTACGCTATAATTATTATCCGCTATTGTAGAATTCTGATTCTGCAAACTGTTATTAATGCTAGTAATTAGAGCTTAGGAAAAGATAGTATACACTTTTCAATAAAATGAAATTTAATTGTTTTGATGCTTCTGCTAGGTCCTTGATACGAGCATGTTGTATCTGTGGTTATGTTTGTTAAGGTCACTTGTTAGGTCATGGTCAAGCGTTTTCTAAAGAAAAGTACGCATTAAAAATTTGTTTAACGCGTAGAGAGTTTTATTTCTTAAAATTATTTTTTATTTTAGTGGAATGAATTCTAATGGTAAGCGAAAATTTAGTGATCACGTTGACACTGATTGTGCAAAGCGAGGAGTATGGCTTGTGAAGGTAAGCTTCAATTGTCTTCACTAGAAATGCCTATCGATGATATTTATTCTGTTGTTGAAGTCTGAATTGTTTAATTATAGTTGTGTGTGAATGATTAATTGATGACAGTCCAACAGTTTTAATTGATGACAGTTTGATTAGAAAGAAATAATTGATAGCTAGTTTTATCCGGTCGTACGACCATTTCTGCATGAAATGGAATAGGCTTATTCGAAGTGAATTTATATGCTTCAGTCGTTATCTTTATTTCTGGACATTTGTGGTTTCCGTTTTTTTATCAGTTTTTTATTTTATCATTCCTCAATGATATTGCGCTATTTTTTTTTCATATCAAGTTGTCATTTACATCTTTGTCTTTTTTTATGTACTTTGTTTTTATACATATTTTTTTTTTTGAAGACGTATTAAAGCTTAAAATACTGCAGTGCTTCAAGTCTTAATATTTGAATTTTGTCATTAAATTATACTTTCAGTTACAAATTTGATATAAGATTTTAATTAGTATTATATTATTTATTTATTTACAAATCACATATGGATTTCTAGGTACCGAGATATTTGTCCGAGATATGGGAGAAGAATGTCGGCTACGATGTTGGACGATTGGTTATCACAGCAGCAAATGGAAAAACCGATTTGATATTTAAAAGCAATCCAAATTTGCTTGAAAAGAATTCATCAGGTTTTGATAATTTATTTAGTTATTGATTTTTTTTTTCATCATTTTATGATGCTCCTTTTAGTATTTTAACTTTCTAAAATGTAATACTAAATCAGAATGTCTGTAATATAATCAAGAATTTTTTCTTTATTTCATGTATCACTGAGTTGAATTTGTTTAAGATTTATTTAGGTTACGACAATGAGGAATCATCATCGGATTCATTTTTGAACTCACTTTCTGGGAGCAATCCATCAACATCACGTAATAATCGAATTGGTCCCACAAAAAGTAAACAAACAAGTTTCACAATACCAAATGAACATAGTTTTGTTATCGGCGATATTAGGAATCAGTCACTAGCTGTACTCTGCGAAGGTTTGTATTCGTAATAATTTTAGCTTTTTTTTTTTGATTCAATTATGATCTTTTTGAGCGATTTCATGTTTACTCATATTGACTGTTAAATTATTCAGATAAAAGTGGCTTAAATGAAGACGCTGACATTTGCTCAGGCCGCTTAAGCATTGAAGGGAGAGTTGTGAAAAGAGCTGACTGCAGACCTCCTCAAACAGATGATTATATGCGAATGAAAATGTAAATTTTGTAAATCATTTGTTAAGAGAATTTTGTTTATAGAAATAATCTGTCCATGTTTTGTCATTAGTACTATCAACTAATGTCAAAATATGATATATGAGTTATCTAACAAATGTTATTATCCAAAATGTTGAGTTTCACTTCACATTTGATTTCCGGATGCTTTTTTTTGGAATATCGTCTTTTCATATATTAAAGGTCTTTTAAAAGAGAAACTGCTTTAAAAATAATGGAACAATAACTCATAAAAATATGCTTAGCCCATGGAACCATTATTTTCGCTTAATATAGAAATTTACAGAAAACAGATAGAGAAAAGCAGTCAACCAAAACGACATGTGAAACAAATGGAAAAAGCTGAAGTGAAATTTAAGCCTATTGCTGTTCATGCAGAAATGGTTTGCTTTTGAAAATTTTTTCAAATTACTATAATTTTCTTTGCTGTAAAAACCTTTTTTTCCATAAAATTCAAAGCTTGGTTTAATATTCCGGCATAAACTTGCAATATTTTACTGTGAAGTAATTCTAATTTTGTTTTGTTTCAGTTAGCTAGAGAGAAGCAGAAGAAAGAAGGAGCAAAAACTGTTCGTGCCGATAAGGATGTTGTTCGACAAGCAATATTTCATGCTTTTGAAAAACATCAATACTATCGATTGGTTGACTTGCAGAAACTTACCAGTCAACCTCCGGTCATTTCATTCATAATTTCAATAAACATTTTTTAAAGTTATTAAAAAAAAAGAAACCCATTCATTTTATCTCACATATACAATACTCTAATTCTTTCGTCTGACTTCTATTCCTGAGTCCGTGTTCCGGACTGAGGAAGAGAAGGAATAGAAATTCAGGAACTTTATCTTCCACTCTTAGTTTTTATAATTTCTTATTTTAGCTTTATTTTTTTGCAATAATTTTATCCGTTTTGATATTTTATTTACTAGAAGTAAATTACCGTAAAACAGTTTCGTATTATTTTTATTCCAAACATCGATTGCAAAATAATTCTAATTTGTATTTTCAGGGATTTGTTAAAGAAATATTAACAGAAATTGCTGTGTACAATACAATGCCACCACATAAATCAATGTGGGAGTTAAAACCAGAATATCGAAACTATCGTAAAGATAAAAAAGAATCTGAATAACAAGAAATATTTCTTTTTTCTTTTATATGGGCTGCATGATAAATGATGAAATTAAAGTGTATCATTAACGAATTATATCTTTTATTGGCTTCTTATTCAGTCATCAGTGAAGGTAGTAATTTCAAGTTCAGTAGAAAAGTCGTCAGTATGCTTAAATATGCTTTTATCATCGCTATCACTTCTAGCTAACAAATCTATTCCTGTGACTGCTGATCTTTTCTGTTTTAATCAGACCAATATGTTTCAATTGGAATAATTGTATGAAAAATATCATTTAATAGTTCTACTAGGATCATATTTATCCTAGTAGTTGTTAAAATTTTCCTAGTGTTAATTAATCTCCTACATACGAATTTTTTGTGATAAGATATTTGTGACCAAAAATGTTATCATGTTTACCTCATTCCAGTGTTTGTACTATGTCAAATCTTGCATTCAAATTAGAAATGATACATAAAAATTTTTATACCCTTATGATTAAATTAATGAAAGAATTGATCTTCAAAGAAGGAAATAATTCCTTATTTAGTTTTTGGTAGAATTTCTCAATTTTAAATGCTTTAAAATTAATTTCAAAATTCCCTAAACATTTTTTAACATGAAAATGTCCAAATAGAAGCTCATATTATGTAACATAATGGATGTCATTGTTCGAAATTCTCCAATAATCGATCGGGTTTTATTACGCAGCAAAGTTTTCAAAGATTAAACAAATCATAACATTTCTTTTTTTAATTCGTATTTATTTATTTAGTTTTTTTTGAATGTTTATATTAAATACGTTATAAAATATTTGTTCTTTTTGGCATCAATTTTACGTGAAATTTAACTTTTAATTAGAAATAGGAAATATCAATGGAAGTGGATGTGTGTGGTCTATTATTTTAGTTTTCACAAAATTAGTTCTAAAATCAGTCCACTAAATTTTCAAGGGGAAAAAAAGTGATAAGAAATTGTAACAACGTTCAAGCAGAAGTAAAACATACTAATATATTCTACCTGTAATTTTTCCGAACTTTGCTGTTGCTAGGTAAATGTTTGCCTTATTTTATGATCGATAAAGATTTATAAAAAATATATATTTGCGATAAAAATATTTGTGAAGAAATATTTGCACCATTTTGTGGTACTGTGTAGAAGTTATAAATTAATTTGAGAGTAAACAAAATTGAAAAATGTTATTTTATACTAGTAATTCTTTTGGACAAATGAATATGATTACTAAGATAAAAAGAAAATATTCAGTTAAAATATAATGATATGATCATAAAATAGTCATGATGGCATGTCTAAATAATTTGTAAAATATCAACGGTGAAACCAATAGATTTCAACAAAAATGTAATTAGGTATCGTATATAAATAATTCCTTCCAAAATTTCATTTGTTTTTTTTTTTTTTTAAATCAATAGTTAAATGTAACAGAAAGCAAAGACAAATAAATGAAATTTAGAAATAATGTATGGTATATTTAACAACTCTTCACCAATCTTTTAACTAAAATCTCAGTATAAGAAGAGTTCATATATCACATAAAAAATTATTCATATGTCAAATAAACAAATAAAGAAATGAGATATAATCAATTATCATATGTGCAACTTTTGATACAACCTACTCTATTCATTAAACTGATAATTACTTTTAAAAATTAGTTATAAATAGAATACTTACTGCTACGATCTACTCTATACTAGTATCTAGGTATTCATTAAATTAATAACTAGTTTTATAAATCAGTTATAAACAGAATGCTTCTGATACAATCTCTTGTGTACTAATATCTAGTATTTATTATACTAATAACTAAATAATCTTGTTAATCATAATCATTTAAATATGAGAGAAATAAGGAAAAAGAAAAACATAATGCAAAAAAATGCAAAAAAAAAGCATCAAACAAACATTCGTCTATTCCTTCGTTTTCTCTGCCATTTTTGTAAACTTTTGTAACATAATAAAATTGGACCAACTATACAAATACAACAGCAACAGCATACAACAAATAAGATAAATGCAAATGTCAGCAATACTATCCTGAAATTTTCTTTTTTTTATTAAGAATTTTAATTATAAATATATGTAAAATCTTTAGTTTAAAATATTCTAATTGAAAGAAAATTTGATAGATATATGACAATTGCAATATTTTACATAGATAATAATCAAATTCTAATCTATAAAGCCTTCTTTTTATCAATTTATATATGGCAAGAAATTAATATTTGAAAAGAAAAATAATATTCTAATCCTAGTACTTTTTCAAGCTTATCAGCTACTATTTCATTTTTTATTCATAATAAAAAATTAATATTAGAGAAAAAATTTTTTCTTTTTTACCTTAACATTTTCAAGTTTAACTATATAACTATTTTTTAAAATAAAAGCAAACTTTTTTAAAAAATTTCGAAATAAAACACTTACAAACTTAAATGAGGAAAACATGCAACCTTTGGTGACAATGAATCATTACAATGATCAGTTGGATGACATGTGAAAAAACATTCCTTCATGCAAATTTCCTCATCATCATAACACATCACTAATACTCCGGAAACCGATGATGATCGCTCTATTGTATGATCATTTGATATCCATTCTGTTGTAGCAAATGAAAAACAATCTTTAAAAAAAAATTGATGATATTAATTAGCATTAGCAATAATAAAACATAGCAAATATGCTATTTATATAAAGTGTCGAAATTTGATGTTGAAGAGAAAATTCCAAACAAATTATTTGAAAACATTTAATCATTAAAAATTTACGACGGAAGTGATAAAATTAAATGACAATTTATATTATCTCATAAATTTAAAGAAAAAAAGAATCTTTTTCTCTAAACTTAGAAAAAGTTAATCAGCAATCTTAAAAAATTTGCTATGATTTAAGAATGCATTCTTCAAAAGAAAAAAGTAAAATGAAACTTACACAAGAATGAAATGACGCAAAATAAGACTGAATACATTATATTTCACATTGGTCGAATCAACTTGTTTAATTAACAAAACACGTTTGTGTTACTTTAATGAAATTAACGAAATTCAATTTTTGTATTAAGAAAGTTTTTGAAAGTTTCATTCCACACAAAAAATTGAAAATTTTAAATCTCTATGTAATTGTCATCTTCTTATTCAGTATGCTAAGAAATGAACATATCGGATTATTTAATTAACAATTTACGCATACTTAACCTGCAAGTATGAACTACCAAATAATAAAATTTTAATTAATTTACTTTTATCAGGAAAAATCTTACAGTGTAGTTTTTCGACAAACATTTTACAGAATTATTGTTTGAATTCTATGAAAAAAAATTCCTAAATAATTCAAAGATTATTAATTATTAGAAATGTAGAATTAATATGCTAATGAGAAATAATTTAAAAAAATATATATTTAAAATACGGAATAAACTTCTACTTCAATAGTTTATATAGAAAAAAACGAAAAACTTTATTGCACTTCTTGCATTAGTATTTACAAAAATAAACAAAAAAATTTAATTAGTAAAAAAATAAATAGAATAGAAAATAAGATTCAAAAACAATAACAAATTATCTAATGAAGAATACGACCTTCGCGACTTTTCACCGATACTTTTGAAATCGATAACTCGAATCCGAATTGCATTACAATTTCTGCTCTCTAAAATTAATGAAAATAAAACAACATAAAAAAGAAATATTTCTGATTATTTTTTTATTTCATTTTTATTTGACAAATGAATAATAAATAGCAAAAGAATAAAAAAATTGAACAAGTAAAGCAAAAGAAAAAAGTTTTTCTTTATTAATGAGAAAACAACACTATGATGCTAATTAAATGGTATTTATATTGTTTAATTTTAGTAGCAAAAAAAAAAATTCTTTTTTAATTTGAAACATCTACTTATGCTTTAGACATTTGAACATAGTTTAATTCTTTCTTAACAATAATGATACAATACTGCTATTTTACTTTACATGTAGTAATATTAGTCAGCTTAAAAATCGTTTTTTTTTCCAAATTTTAAATACTAAATATAAAACATTTCAATGGTTTAAATTTAAAATATATTTTCTATCCTTTGATACTACTACTATTATTACTACCACCACTACTGCTATTAATCTTAACAATCATTTATAAAAAAATTTTGATACTTGTTTTTCAAATGATAACAACAACACTAACCGAATAACATCTGGCAAAAATGAATCAAATCGAAGAATTGCTATCAATAATTTCAAATCAGTAGATCAATCAAATACTGTGTGATTGCCACCATTCAAACATATGATTTCTCCAAAAAAAAAAAAAAAAAAAAAAAAAAAAAATTAAAAAAATAAAATTAAAAAAAAAAAAAAAAAAAAAAAAAAATTTAGAAAATTACGATTAAAACCAAGAAAAAATTATGATTAAAGAAAATTAACAAACCAACCGATTTATTCTAACAGAAATAAATAACATTTTTCTTAGTAATTTCACTTCTTTTTTCAATTTTTAATAATTTCACTTTTTAGTAATTTATTTTTTTAAATAATTTACTAATGGAAGAGAGAGAGACAAAACAAGAAACTGAGTGATGTGGAATACATTTAAAATTCATCTAATTCATCTAAAATTTAATGATTGTTATTAACTTTAATAATCTATCAGCTATTTTCTTCTCTAAACAAAACTAATTACAAAAAATACTGTTAACCTCAATTTACTACCCTATTTTGTAGTTTAATTAATTAATCCTTCATCAATGAAAATGTCTACTATTATTTCAAGAAATATTATTAAGTATAAAATTAACCACTGTATGTACAGTTTAAATATGTTAATGTTTTTAACATCATTCTCTTTTCAATTAAATTGAAAAAGGAAATGAAATTAACACTTCCAAAAAGTTTTATAATTTTTGCCAAATTCATGCATTTTAATTAAAATCAAAACTGCTTGAATCTTTTACAAAATAAATAAAGAAAATATATCAAATTACAGATCTCGACCTTCCTTTTCTTTTCTTGGTATGACTAAAATTTACGATTAATAGATTCGAAATCTTTCAAATTCGCATCACTACCCATTATCTCGTAGTTTGCATGAAATCAAACAAGATTACTACTGGTCCATAAAAATGCCTCAAATCCGGACTATAATTGATTCTCGCTGCTAAAAACGGAAAAACGGATTTTCTTTCTTTCATATTGGACTTTAATGTTTTCTTTTCTATTTATTATTTTTTTCTTAAAAATAATTTCATCTATGATTTCTTAGTAACATATAATTTTTGCAACACTGTAAAAAAAGTGAACAACTATTGAAATGAGCAATTTGAAAAAAATCAAAATTTGTAAAAAATACGATGTATTACTGTGCGTAAACATAATTGAAAATATAAATTTTAACATAATTTAAAATAATTTATGTATTCAAATCACTAACACAATAACAGCAAATATAGAATAATCAATGATTATTACATGATTATTTTAATTAGAATCTGATTTTTCTGGCATGTCCAAATTAATTTCAATTCAGACTAATTTAAAAAATTTTCTCTCAAAATAATCATACGGAAGAAATAATTTGTTATATCAAACATCAATTCTGAATAATATTAAAATATCTTAACTTTCTATAGTTATGCTTAATACTAACATGTCTAATACATTTGGGGAACAGACAAAATATGATGCATAATAAGGTTAAAATTTCAAATTTTCATTTAAAAAAAAAAAACTGGTATGATTGAAAATACAAAAAAAATTCTTTATTTGAAATTAGTTTCTTACACTTTTATTCTTTTTTTGTATTGTAAAATTAGCAGTAAATTTCAAAGATCTTTAAAGAATTAAAACCTAAATGAGCAAATATTTTAGATTAAAAGATGCATCAGTGTAGCATTATGCACAACTTACATTCTACATTCTTGACTTATCAAGACAAAAATGAATCGATAAAATAAAATAAATTAGTGCAAAATAACCATACATAAAATTCCAAAATAATCATCAAAATGCAATGAAGTCCTCATTTTAAATGCTTTTTCTTTTTTTTTGTTTTCTCCAAATCAATCATCACTATTCCTTCATTTTAATTTAAAATAAATTAAACTATCTTAAAAACACAAATGCTAGTAATTAAAATAGCAAAACATGAAGTTACACAAATAATTAAATAATCACCGATATAAGCAGTATAACCACTTACATTTCCGAAAATTTTAAACAATCAAAGAGACGTAACAGAGACATTAGCAAGTTCTTTAATGAATTTTTCACGATGAATAATATTTGTTGTAGCAATAATAATACGTAAACTATTGTATTGTGCAAGTAGAGTTAGTGCAGCAATTTCGGAATATGTTACACCACCAATAAAATATACTAAAATTACTTTTCGGATACGATTATCAGTTTGACGATTTGCATTTGGTGAGCAATTCTGATCACAAAAAACTGTATCACCAAAGGTTATCTTCATTTCTTCCATATTCCATCCATTATTTATTGTATCATTAACTATTTTACATAGGATAGGTGTATAAACACCTGAAAAAACATAACGCATTTGATCAGGATTTCGAAGATTTATTGTTGTTTCGGTATTGCCTGGAAGAAGTGCCATACGTCGTGTTAAAAATTGAAATGTAGGCTTAGAAAATGATGATATTGGTTGAGATTTGATAGGTATAACATTATGTACAGTTGTTAGTTGTGGAATAGAACGCTCAATTAGAAGACCTTGAATACCAAGAAAATGTAATACTGCAAGATTTTCATGACCAAAAGCATAGAGATATTGATTTCGAAATTGATTGAAATATTTGGTTGGTATACCATTTTGTGTAAGAGACCATAAGCATGCTAATAACAGAATTTGCCATTGATTATGTTGAGTACACATACAATCTTCCAAATATGCTAATACTTCATTAGGATCAAAATTTCCTGAAATTAATGCATGCTCCAAAGTAAGTCGACTTGAAATTCCTTTACATTTCTCCAAAACCACTTCACAAGCGCAAATATGCAATTCCAATAATTTATGCTGTTGTTTCAGTGTTCGTAATTCATTGGATACAAATTCTTTCATATCTTTTACTTGTTCAAGATTTGAACCTTTGTCGTAACTTGCTTGAAGAGATTTTGCTTTAGCACTTAAAAATGGAAAAACTGCTGTCATGTGCATATTTCGTACAGCTGAAAAAATTGGATCATTATCATCCAATGCGGTAATTTTAGAACGATTTATATTATCATTTTTTATACGCTTATTTACTTCATCGCCAAATATCACTTTACCACAACTTATTCCAAATGTATCATGTACCATTGATTCGTATGTTAAACCAGTAAGAAAAACAGTTGGTAAATCTAAACTTCGATCGAATAGAAATAGATAATCAATCGATTGATCCGATGATAAACGTGGTTCACCAAATTCATTGTGTAATTTTTTCATTAATTTATTTACATACATACTATTTTCTCCAATACCATAAACAATTGGTATTAATCCATACAATGTTTGTAATTGCCATAATGATTTAGCAACTGCACGAAGATGAATGAAATTATGATCTACTAATGTTGCCATTGTAAATTCATGATGTTCCAAACTGAATAAATGCTTATCAATATTGATTAGTGGTAATTCAAGTTCTAGAATATCAATCATACCATATACACCACAACGTTCAAATTCTTCCTCACAAATATACAAACGCTGTGGAACAAATATTACCGAATAATTTCGTTCCGGTTCAGCTAAAATATGTTCAGCAATACATTTTGCTGCAGCAAGTGTTGGACGTATAATATACACACGATGTACAGCATTCGCACTCCATTTTAAAGTTGAATGATGCAAAAATTGTTGCACATGAGCGCAGTTATGTTCTTGTAGCACAGACATTGATGCTATTTTATCCAATGGTCGCATTAAACTTAGCTCCACTGCTAAGTCTTTTACTTCAGGTATCGATTCAAGTAAATGAATTAATTCTCGACGAGCCATTTGTGCCAGTAAACCAAAATCATCAAAATCAGCCATATTTCCTTTTTCTTTTTCCATTAATTCACCTAAAAATTACCATATATGTATAATTCATCAATGTTACACTGTAAATTTTAGACAAAAAAAAACGAACAGAAAAATATTTAATCAAAAAAGTATTTGAGACGAAACAGTTAAACCAAGAAAGTAGTGTTATTGACGCAGTAAAATAACTTTATAGCAATAATACAAACCAATATCACATATCGTAAGATCGTAACAATATTAAATATATATATATATATATTTATATTTAAGCAATGTCACATTATTTCTTGATTTTAAAAAAAAAAAAAGAAAAAAAAAGCGTAACAATTATATGTAGTTAATGATTATATTCAATAAAACGATGGAAGAAATTTGGAAAATGTAAGAGAAATCATTCATGCTAACAAAATATCCGGTAAGATTAATTAATATCTTCATTTTATTTCGAGAAATTTCCAAAAACCACGAAATGAATCAATACATTCTAAGTAATTTAAATAATTCATTCGAAATAACAAATCATTCATAAATTAAGCTATAGAAAGATTCAATGAATTTATTCAAATACAAATAATTCCGAACAATTCTTTATAGTATAAATGAAGATTTTTTTCGCATAATATTTAAGATGATTAATTTCCTTGTCCAAAATTTCACTTGAATTAAATAGCAGATAAAGAGAACGTGCTATCAATCATTTTTGAACATTAAATTATAATTTTATTGAAGAAGTATTTTATTCAAAAGAAACAATCTTTACGTTTTTTAGCTGTCATCATCACAGAGTTTTCTTCTCCGATTCAAATAATAAATCTTTATCTTACTATTGATGGGATCTTTCTATTCGGTATGGACCCTTTTCGAAATCATACTAGGCAGTCAGTAAATTGAAGCGCTAATTCCTTAATCCAGCCATTAATATAGGAATTAATAACATTATTTGAAATAAATACAGAAAACTATGACATGAGCTACCTAAAAACTCGAAAAATAAATGGAACAATTTTCGAAACAACTTACACCTAAATAAAATAGGTGTAAACAAACATGTTGACAGAAACAAATAAGTGAATAAATACGTAAAACCTAGTTAAAAATGAAATCAATTTCAACAAGATAACGAATCCAAATTTGCTTCACATCGTAAACAATGTATTCGTTATAAACAAGGGGAAACGTCGTGTCTTTTCGTTGCAATGTGATCGGCTTACCACATAGCACTTCACAATCGTCTCTGCAAATAGATCTTGAAATTTTGAATTCAATGGCAAAATAATTTATTATATACAAATACAGTCCAAATATAAGACAAATTACATATGAACTTCTGGGGAAGATGTGAATACAATAACTATACAAATTATGCGGTATATTGCACTGCCAAATAAACTACTGAAAGCATATTTTAAAACTTAAAAAATATCGAGTTGGGTTGTAAAGAAAACCAATAAAAATAACGGTAAGAAATTAAAAAACTCACAAAGTGACATATGTAGCCGGATCGGGGACAATTGAACCTAATCCCTTAGTACTATTCTTTCCTTCAGGAAGTTTACTGGCGTGAAAGTTGGCCTGTAGTAATTCGTTCATTCCTCCCAATGCAACTTGTGCCAATACCAAAAAACCAGGCTTATTCTTTTGTGGATAGCAGTAATTGGCTGATTTTGTTGACATATCAGCAAAGTAAATACCCTTACCAAACATGTAGCCAGTCTGAAACAAAAGTCAAAAACGTATTTTAAGCTATGATAGAAGGAAAAAATAATGGAAGGAACTCTAGAAAATGATTTTAAAAGTTTACCGCGGGAGCTTCTGGCGGGGCAATTCGAAGACCTTGAGATAAAATACTATACCAGTTTGTAAGTCGAGATCCATGCCATAATAACTTCCTAAAAATTATTTCCGCCTTTGAAAAAACTAACATTTTATCTGAGTTATAAATATTACTTAACGAAAGTAAAAGCGAGCTTTTCAAAAAAGCTATAAAAAATAGCAAAATAATCTCATTTCCTGTTTTACTGGCAAACTTTTGAAAGCACTGAAATTTTAAAAAATAAAAAAAGAACAATGGACAGGAAATTATTACTAAATAATAGAATGTTTTGCTGCTTTCTCCATTATAATGTCATATTAACAAACGATTTTAAGATATTCAAGAATCCCAAAACTGTAAAATTAACAAACAAACAAAAAAAAAAATGAAACTTATGAGTTCTCCACTAAATTATATATATATATATATATATCAAATTAAACCTGTTTCCAATATCGAACATAAATTGTTCCCGTTCTCCGCTTCGATTTACCGCATATAAATTACGAATGCGCATTTGATACGTATTATGTGTTGGAGCATGTGTCCACTGAAGATAATTATCCACAACCTATTATTGTAAAAAAAATATGACATACAGATTGTAATGTCATTCTTGTTAGATAAATAACAAAAGCGTTTGATACGTATTATGTGGACTATTGTCCTCGTGGATTGCTTTCTTCTTCAATTGAAAAGCCATTTCACATATTCGATGTTCATTAAGAAGTGAAAAATTGACATAGATACATTCATTTTCCATGTTAAATATAACTTAAACTTGATGTCTTGAATTTTTTTCTTTTAAGCTACTTGAATAAAAATACCTTATAAATGGGATCATTTACACTAAGGAGTGATATTTCGCATTTCATATTTATGTAATGACGATCAATTGGATGAATATTCACATCTCCCTCTTTCTTGAAGGTTCGTACAGCTACTCCAATTTCACTTAAAGCCTCCAACAATTTAATTTCAATTTTTAACTGCTCCACTGTTTTAATCATTGGTGGCTGACGCATCCTGCAAATGTATTGAAGAATTCAATAATTCATAGTATATTGAACATTAAATGTTGAATTTTAATACCATCGTAGTCTAAAGAAAATGAAATAATTAAAAAAGATGGTAATATCCTGGAATGCTAATGTGTGTTATAATTGATGAGACATAATTACTGACAGACTTGTTGCATTGAATCTTAGAAGTACCATTTCTGATGCAATACTTACCCAAAAAAATGAGGAATTTTTGTGTAATAATTATTGACAGCTTCCACAAAACTGGACGAAAAATCCCTTTTCTTAATACACTCTTCAACTTTTGTTAGCGCTGCATAACCAGCCTTAATTTGTTCATCCGTTACTCTCCCTAAAAATATAATTTCTGCAGTTCATACATTATTTACAGTTGTTTTACTTACCGAGCGATCAGTTGCTACAAAACTAGTATGTGTAACAAAAATAATAATTAACAGTTAAATTCATTAATGGGGCTACTTGTTTTTTTAACGAAAAACTTGAGACAATAAAAATTGAGATGTTCTGCTGTGGCATTCAAAAAAATAAAAAATGTAATTCCTGAAATGCAAATAATCAGATGTTATACCTAGTGGTGCTTTAGTAGCATCATATTCCAATTCTGTCATCGTTTCCTCCATTGTTCGTATATCACAAATAATATTTAATAAATTCAACAAATAGGGATCCAATTTTGACTCAACTTTTTTTTCCTCACTTTCATTTTCATTCATTTTCTCTTCTATTACTTTCGAATAATCAGCCTTAAAAGTGCAATCCATTATTTGAAATCAGAAAGAACTTTTGCAAATCATTAAAAACTTTATTTTAAAACATTAAACATATTTTATTTAAAGAAACAAACAGGCAAGTAGTCGTATTTGCCAACTACTTTATCGAAATTAGCTCTTTCGGCCCATTCATTTGTCGTTTTGTTCTTGAACTTGTCACAAAATAATTTCTTTGCTAATGTTAAGTTCACACCACATGGATTCAAACTAGTTTGTCCCTGAACATATAGTCTGACAGAAAAATTCATCCAAATTTCCAAAAGTAAAGTCTGCTTTAGACTATCATTTTATAAGCAATCATATAATTGCAGGTGTAAAATCAAAGTTCTTTCAAATACTTTGAGTGATACGAGTGATATGAAACTTCAAGATACTGTGATATTAATTTTTGAAGAACGGATATCGCCTGAACTGATATATCACTGAATAGATATGAATTGAAAATCCAAAATAAATGACGGAAGTAATCCATAAAAACAAACTTTGTAGCCAACACGCCCCCAACGGAACCAAACCCAATAGCGCTTTTCTATATCAGACTCTAACAATTGTATGATAAAAAATTTATTTTTATTGCGTTGTGCACTGGTCTGAAACAAAAAACTGTAAAATTGTATTGGCTCCGTCTAAGTAAGTGAAGAATTTAATTCACATTTGCATTATTTCTTAAAACGAGATACAGCTTAATAAATTATTGTACAAGTAATTTAATTATGCAACCTGATTCAATAAGGCATCATAAACATTGCTGAATTCAGTATAAACATGTGTAGTGCCAACTAACTCACGACATTCAGGATCTACAGCCGCAATACCTTTTAATATAACTTTTTTCAAATCGCCTTTGTTATCTGAAATAATTTTATTAACAAAATATCAAAACTAAAGAAATTAAATAAAAGAATATGCATTTAAGCATTGTTTTAATAGCAATGAAGTAATTTCCATTTCATCCAGATGCAATCGTACTCCATGTGCAGCTAATCAGACATATTTTTTCTCCACATGCTTATGTCATCTTTCATTGCATCAGTGATAATGCCTAATAATTTTACATGCTCCTCAGAAACGTCTTTACCAGTAATGCTATTCGAATCATTTGATTTTTGATTTTCAGAATTAGCATTTTCTTTTCTACTTCTTTTTGGTTGACTGCTTTGTTTCTCATTATTATCATCGTCTCCATTGGTATCATTTTTATCATCTTCCTCCCCCGTTGCCTGTAATTTCGATGATCTATCAAATTGAAGAAGACAGAGGCATTTGAGAAAGCATTTTATTACATATAAAATAAATTCTTCCCTTCGAAAAAATTTTTTTGATTTCATAATTTAGTTAGAATACAATGAATCACGTTTAATGCTTGTCGCACTTCTAAAAACTCTTCCTTTTAAAAAATTTCTTGATGATACTAAAAACCTTTCTGGAAAGTATGTAACAGTGCACTGAAAAGTGTAACAAATGCATCACTTTTAAGCAAAAATTAATCGATGTCATAGGATAGTACCTTAGAGAAGTCTTTCGGTTTTACTCAGACTATTTTTTTCTGCACTACCATTTGGCAGTACATCGGTGGATACCATCTTCAGGTTTGTTCAGTACTACTACACAGTCTATGGTACCAGCTGTAAGACAAATATTAAAATCCCTGATATCTAACCTTTTGTTTACTTTTAAACGAAGGTATATCGGTTCGAGCTGCAATACGTTTTACTGCTTGAAGATGTTCAACTGTAGGGATTGGTTTTGATGACATTGATGGCTCGGCATTCGAAATGTATGAACGAATCTGACAGTATATTTGACAATACTAATGAAACTTCCTAACTAAGGAAAAACTCACTTTATAAATTAATAAAAAGAATTGTTTTTCACAAAGATTTCAGAAAAAAAAAAGATGGTTTCTACTTACTTTATATTCCGTCAATCCGTCGTCACTTTTGATTAGATTTGTGTCAAAATCAGCAACAAAATTCATCCCTGATAACAGTATTTTAACATCACCAGATCCATTAACGAAGGCATTTTCTAATGTTATGGCAGATACTGGATCCACACTTCGCCAACGTCTTTTCGAATCAATATATTCCCAAACACGATAAAGATCTACGACAAAATATGCTAAAAATTTGAGCTAGGAAAGAAAACATTTCATTAATTTAGTAGTGATTTACCTTCATCATTTCGAATAGCGCATCTTACAGATCGAACAAAACCGGTATCCAAATTTTTTTGTTTCATTGAATTGAAATCAACTTGTAATTTAGATTCATCCATTTCAAACTCCGTAATACCATTCGTTATGTTACCGCTATAATACAAACTACTAATTTAGATAAATTTAAATGATAGCTAATTTGATCAAACAAATCCTAATGAAAAGTGATATGAAACAGTACTTTCTGAATCATAATTAGATGCGAATGAAATATTTCTGCTGCTGATGAGGCATCTTTCAGAGATTCGTAGAGAATTTGAAAGCAGTGAAGGAAAAGAAAAGAGGTAACTTATGGAATAATGAACAATTCTAGTCGTACTGCATTTGATATCTTCAAAAATCATACATTTCCACAAATGGAATAAATATTTACGTGTACTGTGCATGATACTTGCTTTTGACATTCTGTAGTAATGTCAACATTAAATATTCTACAATCCAACATACAATATAAAAGATTACTTTAATTTTTTGTTGACTACATTATCATATTTGATCCATCTTCCTCGGCTCAATTCGTATTCCCAAACCAATTTCTGAAACATTCCCGCATTGCTTGCATTCCCATCATTCTGATCTTTGGCCTCCATATCTCGAACAGAGTTATTTTCGCTTTCGCCCAAATCATCCATTTTTTTTTTAAAAATAAAATTAAAATTCAATGAAATCAAACATCATTTAAAATGAAAATCAGACACGGACAACTATAATCCGCAAAAAATTGTTATTAGTCATATTACTAATTTAACTTAATGACAAAAAAAATAGTACGATAAAACTGTAATGCAATATGAGCATACTAGTATCCAAAAAAATTCACCGTAATAAATTGAACTTTATTTCTTCAAAAACTTGAAAAAATAAATTAAAAAATTTCTATTGAAAGTGAGCAAAAACAAAAGAAAAAAAATTAGCATTTTATAATAAAATAAAATGATAAAATCATTAGAACTGAAAATATCTAAAATCGCTTTCTTTTTCCTAACAATTTTAATTGTATAGTTTAAATTTTAATCATTTAGAAGAAACTAATTTTTTATTTTTCCTATATAAAGAAGAGAAGGAATTAGAAAATAGACCAGTTGTAACATTTTCAATCACAATTACAACATTCTATCAAAATTTTAGCAAACAAATTACTTCATAACACCGTACATCTGGAAATTACCAAAGAGCTACTACCACTACTACTACTATACTGCTACTAGATGGCATGGAAAATGCTATCTTGCAAAGCTGGTGACAGATAGTGCTGACAGATGATGACAGGTGGTGACATTTAATTAATGCATGCTATTGTGATAGTTTTTGAATTGTTAGTATTTCAATAGTTAAGTCTTTTTTTTCAATCCTTTTGATTAGCTTAAATATGAATTTATTCAGTGATTTTATCTAGCTTTAATTAATTATTTAAATTAACTCCACAAATTAATAATTTAATCACCTTTATGTTTTGTATGGTGATTAAATAGAATCTGAAAGACTAACATGATTTTTCTGTATATTTATTTTTGATGAAAAATGTCATTAAATACTTACGACACTTAGAGTACATTTCATATTGACTGAAAAAAAAAGAAAACATAAACATTTACATTCTCTCTCTCTTCTCTCTTCTCCTCTCTTTTAAAATAGTCTTTCTTGCATAAGCACTTTTTCCTTTTTTTTTTGTTTATTTTTCAGTTTTTTGTCGATATTTCTTTTCAAGAATACAAAATTTAACATTTTATTTTAGAAATTAAAAAAATAAACGATAATATCAAAAATGAATAATAATAAATATGATGAAATGAGTGATTTTTTTCCCGCACCTACAATAATTGGTAATTTTGGTTGCATAGTTTCATCCAAACTTTTTTGATCGAAAAAGTCTTGGAAGTCATCTGAAATTTTCAATTTTCAAAATTCTTATTTAATTAAAAGAAAAACATTAGAAAAGAGAAAAAGAAAATTTCAATTTAATGGATTTCAATTTTTTTCTTTTTTAATGTCGTTAGTAATAAAGGATATATTAAGTAGAATAATCAATCGAATTTTTTTTTTTTTTTTTTTTTGGTTTAAATAATAATTGTTTCTTAATTATGATTTCATTTTGATGTGGAAAAAAAAGTTATTGATTACTTTATTTATGAAATAAAAACGATGCAATTTAACTGAGTAGTGAAATAAATTATCTTATAATTGTTTAGAGATGAAAGAAAAGTGATTGAAAGAAAAATAAAAGAAAAGTGATTAATTGAAGATAAACGATTAATTTAATTTGAATTTGCTCAAATTAATGATAGTAATTATCACTTACACACATTTAATTTGTTAGCTGAGAATAAGTTTAAAAAAAAAGTTTAAAAAAATAAGTTTAAGTTTAAAAAAATTCTTTCTTGTTATACCTGAATATGCATTTGCAGAAACTTTATCACTGATCTGAGTTGTGACACTTTCACATTGTTTTTTACTTTCATGGCCACGTTCAACAAATTCAATATTTGATGACATATAATATTGTGCTTGTCGTTCATCTTGTATTGGTCGTGTTAAATTGATATTTTTGGAGTAAAATTTTGTCAAATGTAATTCCTAAAAATTAACAGTAATATGATTTATCAAATTTAATTATCTATGTGAAAAGAAGCAAAAAAAAAAAAGACAAAAAAAGGAAGGGCCATGTTAGTATTGCATAAATTCTTCAAAAAAAAAAATTAATTGTAAAAATTAATCATAACCACTTCTACAAATCATTTTATATCACTGTATTACTTAAAGTATACCTACAATATATTTTAGAAATATATTAAATCATTCTCATTTTTATCCTTTGTTGCTGTATGGTATGTTATATTTATTTTGGAATCAAACAATTCGGAGGATTAATTATGAAACTAAATAATTTACATATTGATTGAAATAAGATCAGAGGAATGATAATCTACATTAATCTGATCTTTTTTTTCAGTTCTTTCATTTTGTTAGCTTTTTAAAAGGTTAAAATTGTTAAAGGAAGTTCAATCTAAACTATAGTTTAATTTATTATTATGATAATGCTGTCAACAAAACAATAACAAAATTTTAATCCACAATTTGAGATATTTAAATTAAATTTGTTTTCAATATAACAAAGGAAGTAAAAATAAACAAACAGGTTCTATGGCGATCGGAGTATCAAAAATCAAATATGTTACTCCTTCTCGACAATCTCCCTCAAAGAATGAGCCAACATATGACATTGCACCAGTAAATGATTTTGGTATGAAATGTTTTAAATCCAGCAAAAGTTGAATCCTTTTGGATGACAATTCTGAATAAATAATTAATAATAATAATAATAATTAATAATAATAATAATAAAAGTATGACATATAACTAAACTTGTAAAAAATTTTATACATTTTTGTTTATTAGTAATGCACTTATCTTTTAGTTTTTTAGTAAATTTAAAAATGTTTGTCACCCAAGAATTCATTTAATTCATAATCATTAAATTTTCAATGTATCATTTTCAAGTTTCTTTTTTTTTAAAAAAAAATATTACTCCATTCTTATTTACTTTTGATTTAAGTTTACTTTATTCATATAGAATTCTATTAATATATTTTTGCCACTTTGGAATCTCTCTCTTTCTCTTCCCCTCTTCCTTTTTCCCTCTCTCCTTTTCCTTCTCTATCATCTAAGCAAATAAAATGGAAAAAATAAAAGAGTATTTTTAATAATGAATAACTTTTATCAGTTGGATATTTTGGTATTGGAATACTATCAAACATATAATTAAGATTGATTATTTCTTTGCCACTCATATCGATATCCATTTTCAATTTTGTTTGATTAGCGAGAATCAAAATGGTTGAAACGAAAAAATATCCCTTTTCCTTAGGATTTTTATGACATTGTTCGAATTCCATTAATATCTAATTAATGAATTTAATTAATTAATAAACTTAGAATTGATAATGTCAAACATTTGGTATAGTTAATTAGTGATAAGCTTATGAGCCATAAGTATTTTCAGAAGATAGGATGAATCAATAACTAAATTTATTTGTTTTAAAATAAATTTCATTTATTAATGACAGAATAATTTAAATTAAGTAAATAGCTAATCAAGGCATTTATATTCTAAAGCTAAATTTTAATTAGAAGAAATTTAATACTTAATAAACTGATGATTTAAAACAACAAAAAAGAAAAATTCTTATATTTTATCAATTTTAATTAGAAAATATAACATTTAAAAACATTCACAACTTTCAACATTTTTTAATAAAAAATAAATTAAATTTTATTAAATGCAAACCTCTCCAACAGGTTTTTCCATTGTGCCAAAATTGATTAAACGATGTAAGCCGCCTTTTATGCCATATTTAAACATGAATCGAATTTTATACAAAGCAAATGTTTTTTCATTATATTCTAACCATGGTCCATGATCAAAACTTGTTATCGATACTGAAATTTTAACAATTTTAATTTGTTTAGGTAGCAAATTTTTTGTTTTGATTTCTTATTAATTTTTAGACATATTTTTCATTTGTTTTGCAGTGATAATTACTAAAATGTTTAGCAAAATTATCAATAAAAACATTTTGATGATAAATTAAAAATGATAATGCGAATATTTGATTTTACTTATGATAGTTTAGCAATTTGAAATTTTTGCTAAAAAGATAACAAAGCGTTTGCTATTACTTATTTTCACCATTTATTCATTATTATTCAATTATATTTGAATAACTCTTTTTTTTAATGGAATTTTACTGAAACTATTTTGCTGCTTTTGAGTAATACAAAGCTAGCAGTTCAACATTGATAATTTAGAAAAAAAATTAATAGAAATGTTATCAGTTGAATGAATTTAAATCATCGATAGCTTAAATTAGACAGATAGCAAGCAGTAGATTTATAATTATTATTATCAGTTAAGAAATTTGTATAAAATTCATATCACTAAGTAAATAATTTAAATTGAGACACAAACTGTAGGATTTTCACAACAATCAATGCTTAAATTTGTAATTAAAATTAATTTCAAAGTCAAAAACAAGTTGAAAACTGTTACTAATTATAACTTTTATTAATTTCGCCACCTTAAATGACTTAAATTAAGCAAATGATTTAAATTAAAAAGAAAAAAATGATATCAAACAGTGCAAAAAGAATTGTTAATTTTTATTTGATAATTTATAAAAGAGACTAACATTCTGTAGGACCAAAATTGAGTGTGTAAAAACGAATTATTTTATGATGGTTAAAACTAATAAATGTAAAAATTCTTTTAGAATCATTTTTTCGTTCCATTGTATTTGCATCAATGATAATTGGTGATTGCTGCATGCCCGTTTGACATAAATTTTCATTGCTATCACAATTTTTGATATCTTCAAGCAATGAATCAATCAATCATATGCTAATATAATTAAAGCGTTGGAAAAACAATGAGAAAATATAAAGTATTTGAATCCATTCATTTAATAATTCTGTGATATGAAAATAAATTGATGAATGATATGAGAAAAAAAAATAGAACTAAAAGTGTTGAAAAGGCAAAAAACAAACACATCAAGAATAATGAAAAGCAAGAAAAAAAAAACAAAATACAAAAACACGTTGAAAAATAAAGAATAAAAAAAAAAATTTACAAGCTGAACAAGTTTTTGAACTACAAAATTAGAAATTTTAAACATTAAACTAAAATAGCTAAATTGTCTGAAAATGAAGAAAAAGAGTTAATAAATCAATGCAAATAAGCAAAATATTCATAATATTTTAAATCATAATTGAAACTAACCATGGACGCAAAAGAACAATAATAAATGATAAAAATTAACAAAACCTTAAGAATTAAACAACAAAATAATTGCCCCAAAAAAAAAAGAAAATTGAATTCGAAGAAATAAAAAAAAGAAAATAGACAACTGAAACTATTAACATTATTTACCTTTAATATTTTAATATCAAAATTGCATTTACTCAATTATTAACTACTTTACAATCAATTCTTCTATTTCATCTTTTTAAGAAATATTTTGCACTGTGTTAAAATTCCAATCACTATGAACATTTTGTTAAGGTCATCAAAGGTCATTCCATTTCAATTTGAAATATTTGACATTGTAAAATGCAATTATATTCAAAACATAATTGCACCAAAATCTTTGTTGCTGTTTTGAAGTTGTATGAAATGAATTTGTTATGCATACTTAAGTTATTTCGAATTTCCAAAAAAAATTTTTTTTTCTTTTTTTCATTGAAATAATTTTTTTTTCATTGAAATAAGTTTCAGCTCTTCTCATCAAGATATCTCGGAGGAATGAGTGAAATATTAAAGTATTCTCATCAAGATATCCCGGAAAAATGCATTTACAAATTATATTAGCACCAAATTTTCTGTTATATTACTTCATTTGAGAATTATAGGATACATCTAATTGCCCTGTTATTCAACCTACATTATTTCGCTGTAGTTAAGTAATTTAATCAAATTAGGAATTTAGTTCAGTTTTTAAAACTTAAAAATTACTGATTAGGTAATTTAAACAAATTAAGAATTCAATTAAGATTGCAGTAAAATTTTTAAAAGTTAAAAATTACAATTTAGTGACATGATTATGTATATGACGGAAAGCTTTGATAAACGATTGCAAATAAACTTCCTAAAAATAATGCGAATTTCATCAAATATTTTTGATAAATAAAATTTTTGAAAATTTACGAATGGATAATTTTTTTTTTAAGCAATTATTTAAATTCATGAAAATTCATTTGTTCATAATGAAATAGACATAAATAGATTTGTTAATATAATACATAAATAATTGATTACTAATAAAAAAAATTTTTAAACAAACAAATGAACAAGTACGTTAAGAAGTAAATGGAAAAAAAAATAAAGAACAGGCGTAGAAGAATAAGTAAAATAAATGAAATATTATAAGTAGCAATAATTATTTATTATTTAAAATTAAAAATTATCATCAAATTTCTGATAAAAAAACTACATTGCCATTAATAGAGACAATAATTTAAAAAATTTTAACTCATCAACCTGATTAGCCTATTCATGCTAAAGCAATAGGAAATAAACCGTTTAAATAATTTTATTCTTTTATATATGAATGAATTGTTTGTTTTTGAATTTGCAAATTAAATAGGAAATGAAAAAATGAGAAATTAAAAATACTTTTACAATTTGAATATAAATGATGTATTAAATTTACAATCGCATAGCGTATAATGTGTATCAGATTTGAATATTTTAAGTCATTTAAATTACACAGATTTTACAAGTAATCTAATTAATTGTTATCTTTATCATGAATTAACAATCGTATAATGTTTAAATAATTTTATTCTTTTACATTTGAACAAATAATTTGTTTTCGAATTTGCAAATCAAATAAAAAATTAAAAAATGAAGTAATGTATATAAAGTTTAAACATATTTTAAATCATTTAAATTACAGAGGTTTAACAAATGATCTAATTAATTATTATTTTTATCACAAGCAATGCAATTGGATATGATAATATTAATCAAAAAAAAAAATTGTAATCAAATTAAATTGTACTTTCCAAATTTTGAATCAATCATGTATTTGTTTATCATTACAGTGCTACACTAAAATGTATGTTATATTCCTGTTTCCTCTTTACAAATCTTTTCCAGAATCGATTAGATGAAAAAATGAATGGGTTAGTTAAATTTAGAAAATTTTTTTTTCTGATCTATTTTCTCACTTATCTTTTCACTTTTTTTTTTGTTTTTCAACAAATTTGACTATAAGATTTTTTATTTTATAATTAAATGTTTTATATCATATATTCTAAATATTGATATTGCAAAATTTAAATCATCTTTTTCTTAGCAGAAGTTGAAAATTATTAAATGTACTTTTGAATATGATATAAAATTGTTCGTGCTTTAATCTGCTGAGATAGAGGCAGTTTGATAAGAGAAGTGATAAAATGATTTTATCATATATCTTATCTTTTGCTGATTACAGCAGCAATTCCAGTAATTCCATACATTTGCATTTTATATTTATTTTAGGATTCATTTAAAATTTTTCCAATTCTACTTTTATGCCTCTTATTAAAAGCCATTAAATGAAGAAATAATTTCATAATAAACTATATTATAATTATAACAAACTATAATAAATAAATTAATTAATTAATCAATTAATTAAAGAGCTCTTCCAATTCTGTCATTTTTTTTGTTTTTGTTTTCATCTTCATATTTTGCTCAAAAAAATTATTAATNAAATGAAGAAATAATTTCATAATAAACTATATTATAATTATAACAAACTATAATAAATAAATTAATTAATTAATCAATTAATTAAAGAGCTCTTCCAATTCTGTCATTTTTTTTGTTTTTGTTTTCATCTTCATATTTTGCTCAAAAAAATTATTAATAACTAAAAATACTAACTTTTTTTAAAAAAAAATTTTTTGAAACGTATTTACATTATATTTGTTGAAAATGTAACTTTGGAAGAATAATTAAGAAGGAAAAAAATGAATATTGATCATGTAATTAATTACGGTTTTTTTCTTGATTAATTGCTTTTTGTAAAACCTCAATTAGGCAAACTTTCTCTTTAACTTCCTCATTTTTCATTTAAATACTGGAAATTAAACGTTTAAACCATCTAATTTAGCATGCATCTGAAAAAAATTTTTGGTTTAATTTTTTTCCCAGCTATTAAAATTTTCATTAAAAAAACAAATTAAAGTTTTCAAAAAAATTCTCCTTCAACAAACTTTTTTTTGATTTCATTCAAGCATAGTTTTGTTTTGAACAAATGGTTTCATTCAAATTAATCACAAATGTTTTCATTTTTTTCAAATTTTACTTCGCTAAAAACAAAAAGAAAAAATAACCAAAATCATAATAATAATAAAGTCCTAAAATTTAACTAATTTTAAACATTTTGAATCGTTTTAATTACATCTCGAAGCATTTCAATTACATTTCAGATCATTTTAATTCATTTGTAATTTATGCTAACATAAATAACAAGTAATATAGGTGTGTGAATGTAAAATGCCAACAAAATGGATGAAATGAAAAGTATCAGCTGTTTATCATAGCAGTACAATTGAGTGAATAGGTGTGGACCTTAAGCGGAAGAGCAATTGCTAGAAAGCTGGTAAAAACATAAATTTCTTCATTTCAACATTAAATCATTTCATTCCTCAAGAAGCCAGCTTATCTCTTATCATATTACACAGCCTTATCATTCATTCATTACTCTAATTTTCTCTTTCGTTTTCTTTTTTTTCTCACTTTACTAAACATTTATCTATTCGTCTAGTCAGTTACTAACTATTTTTTGCATTTATGTGATGTTTTTTAAATTTTACAAACATTAATAAAATTAGTGAAATTCAAATGAAAAATGAGTATTCCACTACAAATTGAATTATATGAATATTTTATAGCAATTTAATGGATTGTATTGAGATGATGTTTAGAAATATAAAAGGAATTTGAATTTTTTTTTCCAGAACAGTAATTTTTTAATGATTTGTTTCTTTCTTATCGCAATAATACATTGTTAAATTTTTTAGTTGTGGTTGTTGTTTTGTTGTTGTTTACTGCTTCGGTTGTTGTCGTTGTTTTCATTCTTATCTTCATTGTTGTCATTGTTATTGTTTTTGTTATTTTTGTAACTGTTTGTTTTTTTTTCTTGTCCATATTCTTTTTGCTATTGTTGTTTTACTTGTTTCTGCTGTCGTTGTTGTTGTTGTTGTTATTGTCGTCGTTGTTTTTGTTGTTGCTTTTGTTGTTGTTTTTGCTGTTGTTGTTGTTTCCGTTGTTGTTTATTTGATTTCCTCTCTTTAGTGGAATATTTTCAGCATGCGTATTTCCGGAGATAAATATGCTTCAGTTCAATTGGAATTTTTTTTTGCTCTTCCAAAAATTTGCTCTTTAATCTATCACTATTCCTTTGTCCTGACAAATTTTTGCTTGTGACTTGTTATTGCTGGGAATTTCAAAATAATCAATGAAACATAACAAAATAAGCCGGTAACAATAGTTAAGTTTACAACATATTTATTTATTGTATTTACTCTTGCTCTAATCACTTTTACTTTCCAACAATTTCAAATTATTGCTTAAAATAAAATATATTATTGTAGAATTGTTAAAAGCTAACTGAGACATACAATTTTTGTGATAAATGAAATGTCATATTCGTTTGAAATATGTAATAAAATGCACAAAATCCTTTTTTTTGAACCAACTAAATTGCGTCTTTTAATTTTATTTTATAGTAATTTTTATCGACGCATAACACTCAATGTTTCACTCAAAAAATTCGTTTAAAAAGTGTTCGAAAACAAAAATGTTAGATCATTTCAACTTAATTTGAAACTCATTACAGTGAATAATATATCGTTGCAGTAATAAGAGAACAAACCCACTTTAATTTCTTCAAATTTCTTTTATTTACAACACAAATTTATTTGTCATTTTTTTCTTCATAATAATTATTGGAATGTCTATTGAATATTATTATTTTTTTGTCAATTAGAGCATTAATTCAAATGCTAATTACAATGACATTGTCATTTCACAGTGCCTAATGCAAATTTACTACACTGAAAAAAAAAAAGAAAAAAGATTAGTTTGGCTTAATGATTCTGGCATAAAATGACATATTACTAAAATCCAAAAAAAATTCGATTATCTTTTCATTTTTTACTTCGTCATACTTTTCGTTATTTTCATTTCATTACTCAAAAATATCACCTTTTTACTAATTTTTTTTTTTGCTATTTGTTAAGCGTATTTGTTAATTAACTGATTTGATTTATTTATTGTTAAAATTATATCAAAACTATATTCTACCGAAACATATTTCTAGCTTATTAAATTTCAAATTTAAATCATATATAACATACTTAAATTTTGTATTTTAAAATAAAATTGATACAACCATCAAATCTATAATAAATTTTTTCAACTATTCATTGATATATTTGATTATTGTCAAATACCATAAATTATCTTCAAATTATATGCTGTCATTTATTTTATGCAATTTAAAATAATGTTTTTAAATTTACTATTTTTTTTGAAACGATTTATTTAAAATGGAATCAAATTTAGCAATTTAAAAAGTACTTAAATAAATTCATATAAAAATATCTTGACAGCATAATGATACACTGCAATGAATTGCTTGAAAATTGTTTAAATTATAAATCATATTTCTTTAAATGATTTAATTATTTTACTCTTTTTTTCTTCCTTTACTTTTTTGAAATTCATTAAAATTCTTTTATATTTAAATTTAATCAATAAAATTAGCATGTCGTTTTTATCATATCAATGACTATTTCAAGGAATAAACAAAAATAAATAAATTCTTTTTAAATAACTTTGTTTGATGAATTAGTAAAAAAAAATTGGAGATTAGATGACAACCAATTTTCCTTTCTTTTTTTTTTTGCTCTATACGTTTATCATAGAGCTGAAAAAAAAAGCATCAAATTTCACGACATTTTCAGCAGCTCATTTCTTCTCAAATATAAAATTATTTATTACACAAATTGTGATTTGACGCTTTTCTCACGTAAGGTAAGTTTTATGGAATAATTTTACATAAAAAGAAGAAATTATACTTAATTATATACTTAATTACATAGGTTAAGTGCAATATGATATTAAATAAAATACAATTTATACATATAGTTTTATATTTTTTCATTTAGTGGATTATACTTCTATAATTTCAAAATGCATTTTTGAGTTTTGGAATAAATTTCGAAAAATAAAATTTGTTAAAATTTCATCTAAAATTTCTGCCCTTTTTTTGAATTACGGAAATATTAATTATTCATAAATCTAAGCTAAACTACAATATTATTATACTTAATTTAAAAAAAATTTTTTCATCCTTTTTCATTAATGCAAACAATTAGTAAATAAAAACTATTTATAAGTATAAGCTAAACTATAATATTATTATACCTAACTTTAAAAGAAAAATTTTTTTTTATTAATATAAACAACCAGTAAATATAAAAAAGAAAAGAAAAACAAATTTTAATTGTTAACTTATTTTATTTCATTGCTTTTTTTCAGAAATGAATTCAAGACTACCATTAACATCAATAGGTATTGATATTGAATCAATTATTATTGCAGTGGTCATGTTTATGACCTGTGGTCTACTAATGTTTATTTCTTGTTTTATTATTACACAAATTTATTTATGCTACAAGCATACTCATATAAGGAAGAATCGACGTATCAAACAGGAAAATGGTGAATTTCAATTTAATTCAGTCAATGCTAACCCTGAATTGCAACGATCATTTCATGTGACATTTTATTAATTTCAAATAAAACAAACAAAAATTTATATATAAATAAACATAAATGTATTTTTTATGCATATATTTTGTTTATTATGTATTAAAATAATACGATCTAATAATCGAATGTTTTTATTATTATTATTATTATTATTATTATTATTATTATTATTATACTTTATTTTCACATATTTTATTATGCAGCAAAAAAAAATGGAATTTAATAATTGAATGAAATTGAAATGAAATAAAATTTTGAATTTGTTAAATGTAGAAAAAACGATAACTATTTCATTCCTATCTTAGCTTTTTTTTTAATGGTACTAATGATAAATTTATATTTTTGAATTAATACGAAATCAATTGTAAATTAAACGCATAGCACATTAATGCTAAACATTTTTAAGATTTTTTTCTAAAACATTATCACATTCATTCATTTTATGTCATTGCCATCTTTGTGATAATATTTTTACCACAATTATTATTATTATTTGCATTTACAACAAATAGCAATTATGATAATATTTTTTTAGAGGAAAAGGAATTTTTTTTTACTTTTTTTTAAAAAAAAATATTTTAAATTAGCATATTAAAATGGTATTCAAATAAAATGAAAAATTTGATTTTATTATACATTCATAATATTAGCAATGATTGCATAATGCAGTTTAAGGCTTTTGCAAAATAGCAACGAATTAACTATTTATTCATTCTTTATGGTAAAATTTTACTAAAAATTCCTTCCAATACTTGAAATTGAATATTTTCTTCAAATTATATGTGTGGTATTAGAAGAATGATGAAAATTTTTTTTATCATTTTATCATATAAGCAAAAGCTTAATTAAGCTATATTATACTATTGCTTATAAATAGCTAATATTGAATTATACTATACAATTGCTACAAGTAGCATTTTTTAAATTTTACAAATATTTATTATCTAACCGTTTATGTATAAAGTATAAAATAAAAAAATTACACTTTGAAATATTTTTATATATCATATGAAAAAAAAAGATTGTTACCTGCATACCTATTGACAAAGAAATGAAAATGCTAAATTAGCGTTATTTGTTGTCAATGTTTTGTTTTCATTCGATTATTGTTTGTGTTCTGTTGCAACTTGCAAATTCTATTTTGCAAGTTGCAATAACTTGCTATATACTTGCATTTACAAGTTACAACTTGTTATATACTTGCATTTTGCTATGTACGTATTGTTTATATGTAAAAAGCATAATTTAATTTTACTTAGGAAATTATTTTTTTTTTGTTTACAACAATACAATTACAATTTTAATAATAATACAATTGAGTTGCTTAATGAAAATTTCACATTCATTGATAAAAGGAATGATAAATTATCAAATTGATAGCAAATGCATTTGCATCTAAATTTTAAAAAAAATTGTTTATCGTTGCATTGCTTGTTGGCTTTATAAAATTCCATAAAAATTCACAAAAAATATTAAAAAAAATTATTTAAAAAATGCAAAATTTACAAAAAATATAAAAATTTATGCAACAAAAAATTTTTAAAATTAATTATACACTTCAAAATTGTAAAATTATAAAAAAATTATTGAGAAAAAATTATCAAAAAAAAATAGTTCTCGTCATAAGAATATAAAATATTAAAACAAGAATTACATATAATTCATTTTAAAATTCAAATAATTTCATAGTCAAAATTGCACCTAATATTTGTCACAAAATGAAATGGTTTATTTCTTAAAAATTATACGAGACTTAAAACTAAGAAAAAAAAAACACATTTGAATCAAACAATAATAAAATACATGGTAAGTTACCAAATCTTTACAATCTTTTGATTACTTTTTCAGTTTTTTAAAATGAAATCATAAAATTTACTATTATGAAAAGGGAAAAAAGAAACGAATTTAATTTTTGAATCATTTNTTTTTTTTACTTTTTTTTAAAAAAAAATATTTTAAATTAGCATATTAAAATGGTATTCAAATAAAATGAAAAATTTGATTTTATTATACATTCATAATATTAGCAATGATTGCATAATGCAGTTTAAGGCTTTTGCAAAATAGCAACGAATTAACTATTTATTCATTCTTTATGGTAAAATTTTACTAAAAATTCCTTCCAATACTTGAAATTGAATATTTTCTTCAAATTATATGTGTGGTATTAGAAGAATGATGAAAATTTTTTTTATCATTTTATCATATAAGCAAAAGCTTAATTAAGCTATATTATACTATTGCTTATAAATAGCTAATATTGAATTATACTATACAATTGCTACAAGTAGCATTTTTTAAATTTTACAAATATTTATTATCTAACCGTTTATGTATAAAGTATAAAATAAAAAAATTACACTTTGAAATATTTTTATATATCATATGAAAAAAAAAGATTGTTACCTGCATACCTATTGACAAAGAAATGAAAATGCTAAATTAGCGTTATTTGTTGTCAATGTTTTGTTTTCATTCGATTATTGTTTGTGTTCTGTTGCAACTTGCAAATTCTATTTTGCAAGTTGCAATAACTTGCTATATACTTGCATTTACAAGTTACAACTTGTTATATACTTGCATTTTGCTATGTACGTATTGTTTATATGTAAAAAGCATAATTTAATTTTACTTAGGAAATTATTTTTTTTTTGTTTACAACAATACAATTACAATTTTAATAATAATACAATTGAGTTGCTTAATGAAAATTTCACATTCATTGATAAAAGGAATGATAAATTATCAAATTGATAGCAAATGCATTTGCATCTAAATTTTAAAAAAAATTGTTTATCGTTGCATTGCTTGTTGGCTTTATAAAATTCCATAAAAATTCACAAAAAATATTAAAAAAAATTATTTAAAAAATGCAAAATTTACAAAAAATATAAAAATTTATGCAACAAAAAATTTTTAAAATTAATTATACACTTCAAAATTGTAAAATTATAAAAAAATTATTGAGAAAAAATTATCAAAAAAAAATAGTTCTCGTCATAAGAATATAAAATATTAAAACAAGAATTACATATAATTCATTTTAAAATTCAAATAATTTCATAGTCAAAATTGCACCTAATATTTGTCACAAAATGAAATGGTTTATTTCTTAAAAATTATACGAGACTTAAAACTAAGAAAAAAAAAACACATTTGAATCAAACAATAATAAAATACATGGTAAGTTACCAAATCTTTACAATCTTTTGATTACTTTTTCAGTTTTTTAAAATGAAATCATAAAATTTACTATTATGAAAAGGGAAAAAAGAAACGAATTTAATTTTTGAATCATTTCTTTCAACCATTTCATTTGCATTTTTTTCGCAAACAAAATTTACTGCTAACAATTTTTTTTACCTTTATGATTAGGAAAGTAAGATTTATCACTTACTTATCACTTGTTACTTTTAATTCATTAATCTTCGGCTTTTTATCATTTTCTTCTATGGCCATATATTTCATAAATTAAACATTTCATTTTCATTTATAGTAACGTAAAAATAAGAAAATAAGGGTAACAAAGGCGGGAGATAAAGAGAAGGAAGAAAGTAGAAAAAAAGAAAATCCTTATCATTTTATCAACACAATGATTTATTTGCGTAAAAATATTAAATGAAATATTTGACATTTAAAAATTTTTTTCTTATTAAATAAGAATGAAATATTTGTTAAATATTAGTACAAAAAAAAAGTACAAAAATATATTAGTACAAATATTAATATATTAGTTTATATTAGTACAAAAAAAAAGATGCTTTCAAATAATTAAAAAAGAGATACTTTTTTTCTGCTTTTTTATTTCTAGTACTTTCTGATATTTTGATAATTTGGTAATTATTAAGTCAATGCAAAATAAATTTATGTCATCTGAGTGATTACAAAACATTCATTGATCTGTGAAAAATTCAAAGTAAAAAAGAAAGAAAGGAAGAAAAGAAGTGTTTAGGTGACATAAATTTTTTTCGAATTGATAATTTTTTGCTGATGTTTCTGGATGAAATTGATTTAGAGTCTAAAATAACTTTGCCCAATTTTTAATCTAAAACTGT